>JAKJMR010018097.1:111429-122991 GCA_024449315.1 Daboia siamensis | reverse complement strand
GCGGTGTAGACATTTTTTTCCCCAAAACAAAAGAATCCACTTGGTGAACTATGAACTGTGGGCGGCCCAGAGGGGAAAAAGGGATTTTACTTATGTGGGTTTTCACAGCAAGTTATCTCCTAAGCAGGTCCAAAGGGCCCAATACTTTAACCCATTCAACTTCACCCTCCAGTATCTGCCGGGGGGGGGGGGGACTTCTTTGCAGATACCCTCTCCCACATGCCATAATAGTGTACAATAGTGTTTAATAGTGTACAATAATGCCCAAGAGGCAGTGGTGATATCCATCATCCCATCTGAGCAATGCACAGCACCAGCTCTCACCTGACAACAAGCAACACCCTGGCTGGAGCCAGCCCAAGACTTAGTGCAAACCTTAAAGATGCCCTAATAAGAGATGAGTGATTACAGCAGCACCAAGACGACCTACCTGTGATGGAGGGGCTGGCATGGAAAGATGCCAAAATATATGTCCCAACCAGCCAGCAGACCTGGATTTTACTGAGGAGACACAAGGGCAGCAGGATATTTTGGTTTTGTGAAGACCCTGCACCTAGTGAAGAGACAATTTTGGTGGCCAAAAATGAAAAAGGACATAGAAGCTTATGTGGGCCAGCTGCCCTGTGTGTGCCTCAATGAAACAGATGCATGGAAAGCCCCCACCTCTGGGTTACTTCAATCAATAGTCAACCTGATGAACCCCTGAAAGGAAATCTCCATAGACTTTATTGTGGACCTGCCAGAGAGCAAGGGGAATACTGTAATTTGGACCACTATGGACTTACTGTATTTTCCAAGTAGCACATTTTGTGGCATGCCCAAAGATTTCCTCCATCCAATCCTGGCAAAGCTGTTCATACTGCATATCTACTGACTGCTTGGAGTTCCAAAGTGCATCATCTCAGACTATTGGGTGCAATTCACTGCAAAATTTTGATAGGAATTCCTTAACCTGATTGGCTCCTCATGGGGCCTTAGCTCCGCTTACTATCCCAGTACCAATGGAGCCTGTGAACAAGCCAATTCAGTGTTAGAGCAGTACCTGAAATGTTATGTCAATTACTAGAAAACCAATTGGGCCGAACTCCTGCCTTTTGTAGAAGTGGCATATAATAACTCCATGCATAGTAGTATGGGTTTCACTCCTTTCAGAATAGCTAGTGGGGTGGAATTTGTGCCGATGCCAGAGATCCCTCAGGGACAACCATCCTTGGTATCACTGACTGTGTGGATGAAAACTTTAAAGGAAACATGGAGGGGTAGTACACAAGTGTTACAGAAAGCTAAGAAGACACAAAAAAAGCAAGCATACAAGAAGAGAGCACCACAGACACAGCCTTGTAAAAAGCTGGTTCCAAGTATATAGAACCTTTCCAAATTATCTGGATCATAAATTCAGTTATTGTAGAATTACAACTGTCAAAAAGCCTTAGGCGAGTCCACCCAGTATTTCACTGCAGCCTGCTAAAACCTTTCCGCAGTTCAGGATTAAGACCTGCTGCAGAAGCAACCCCTCCTATTCTGGTCAAAAGAAAGGAGCATTATGAAATTAAGGAAATTCTTAACTCCCAATACCATAGTGGGAAATTACATTATTTAGTGTTATGGAGAGGCTACCATTTAACCGATGCAAAGTGGGTGGCAGCAACAGTTGTGAAGGCAGCTAGGTTAGTGCACAAATTTCATATTGTGCATCCAGATTGGCCCAAGTGAGGGAGGTCTTAGTAATGGATAGGAATGTCTAATGTTATGTTTTATTTTCCAGGCAGGCCTATGGTTCGTCCAGAGGGTCAGCATGTCAAACTTGACTCAATTCCATAGTTGCCTGCACCTGCTTTCATTCACTTGTCAAACAAGTGACAGGAGGAGAGGTGATGAATTCCTGAGGAGGGGGAGACTATGGAATGCATGAGAGCCTTCTGTTGCCAGCAAGACATTATCACCAAGGACAAGTTATGAAAAAGCGTTCAAGACATTCAGATAGTGAATGAAGATACAAGAAAGATACATTTCGGTTTGGAGAAGATGGATAGATTATATTCAAAAAAAATATGGGACTAATAAGTTCCATTTAGCTTATGAGTAAATTTTAGATTTATAATTTAAATTTTTTTATATATAAGTTGGATATTTTAGAGTGTTTGTAATTATGTTATAGGCAGGTTAAAGTGTATTATGTATTTGGTTATTTATATAGTTGTTTAATGTTAGTTGGATTATGATTACTATATATTTGTAACCCTGTAACCAGCTTTGGGAAGTGGGGGGGGGGGTTGGGGGGGTTGGGATGGGATAATATTGTAACTTTTATAAAACTTTTCAATAAAAAAAAAGACATTCAGATAGTTTTTCTCAAAACAAAACTGAACCCAATTGGTGAACTATGAACTATGAACTATTCTGGAGGGGGAAAAGGCATTTTACCTATGTAAAATGACTTTGCTTCTGCTGTGCCTATCTTTCAATAATGCTACTGTATATTCTTGGTCAACCTAAAGAGCCAAGGGTTTCTTTTATTGAATGTGCCAAATGGGACGATTGACATAGGGATCCAAAGTTTATATAAGGTCTTTGCAATACAATGTAGCAGTGTGGTATACTTCTTTCTTATCCTCTCTGGCCTGTGACTCCATTTTCTTTTCCTCTAGTTTCCCAAATTTGTTCTTACAGTATCTCTTCCAGCAATCTAGCATTTTTCTGGGGCCACTGAATATGTTAATTTTTCCTAGACTCAATTACTCTTACCAAGGGGCTTGTTTTCCCTTAAAAATGTTTTAGATTTGGATCTAGAATGCCTTTGGAAACCTTATTGCCCTTTTCTGACTGACATCCACCTCTATTTTTACTGGGGACTCTTGTTATTATCTGCAAAAAAGAAATAAAATTGGAAAAATTCGGGATTTAGAAAACCTTAAATGGTACCGGTGACATCTTGTGGTGAAGGTTGGTATGGCAATTTGTTATTTCCTAAAAAGAGACTTGGCTAACAGACCAGACCTAGGTAAGACTTTCCTGACTTTGGCACTATCTGTGAGAGACTCAACTATAAGAGAACAGCTGAGCAGCGAAATTAGCCTACTTAAACTGTGAATGTAAACCCTTATTGACTTTTCCTAACAAACAACTTTTACTAGAAAGATTGTTTATAAACATGCAAAAGAGATAGATGAAGAGCAGGAAAAAATCCTTTCGTTTCTAAAAGCAATACATGAAACTATCCTTTCAGTTTGTGATAAAATGAGACCTAAAATAAAAGACCAAAACATCAGCTTAGATACACAAAGCCAAATTTTGTTTGCAACTAAGGAACTAACAATGCAGAAGACAACAGAAGAAGTGAAACAACCAAATATTAAGACAGTGGACTCAATTGACCAACAAGTACAGCTGATAGATAATTCAGACAAGGAAGTGACAATACTGAAAATGGAAGCAGGCATATACATAGAATGAAGGCTACTGCTAAGCCCTGAGTCTTCGGAGAAGGGTGGGATATAAATGGAATTTTTTTAAAAAAATGACTTTCTATACAAACCAAAAGAAATTTGAGAAAGAAGAAGAACATAATGAATTGAAGACAAATATACTGGAGCAAATATGGGGGACTGGAATAACAAGGCAACAATCTAATGAATCCAAATGGGCTAGTACTTCCAGAAAACTGGCAATCAAATGGTCTCCTTTAATTCAAATAACATAAGAATGGAGGGAGATTTATTTGTTGATTTAAAACCGCTGATATGGAAGCCTAGTTGGCAAAGGAAGAAAGCTAGAATAAAGTTGGAAAAAATGGGGTTTTGATTTATTAGAGGGGATTTTATATTGTCAATTAGAGGGTTAAAGGAAGATTATCAGGAATGAAAATTATCAGGAATATGTTTGATTTATTGATTAACCCAGGCAATATGTATAATGGTTTTAATCTATCAAAGGGGATATTCTATTATTAAGTAGATGATTTAATATGGTGAGAAATAGATATTTTTTAGGAAATAGAACAAGATTACATTTAAATAGGTAAAATGTGTATTTTGGACTTTATAGTTTTATAGATATTATAGTTTGTTATGAAGTGAGATAAGAGAAATTTTGATTACCCAAAGTTTGAAAATTATGGATATGAAAGTTTAAATTGGAATATTAATGAGAAATTTAAAATTAGGTAAAAATTAATAACATGATATGGATTGTTTATGAAAACTAATTAAGGTATGTAAAGTATAAGCTAACAATATATTGATAAATGTAATAATGATGTTTTCATTGATTTGATACAATTAGAAATGTACTAGCTTGATTATGAGATAGTAAATGTTAACAGAAAAAGAGAAGATATATTTGAGGATGTAACCTGAGATTTGTACTAAACATTTTGTTATTGAACTACTGATTAACCCAGCCACCACATTGCTTTTTAGATACTCAAATGTAAAATTGGAAAATCAATAAAATATTACAAAAAAAGGGAAAAAAAGAAACATAAATAGTCCACAGGAGGAGATATATAGTATCCTGCAACTAATTCAAACAACAATGATTTTAATACACAAAGAAATCCAATAACTTTGAAAATATAAACCAATCTATTTCTAAGTTAACTTTACACCAAAAAATTCCCAGAAAACAACAACAGAGAAGGAGCAGATAAAACAGATAAATGGATATAGAATTGAGAATATAGACTTAAAGATGGAACTTAACAAAACAAGCAAACATGATTTAATCCTAGTGGAAAAAAATCACAAGAATTGGAAAAAAAACAGCTTATCCATTAAGACTACAAAATAAATCTGAGGACAAGAAACCAGATTGGATAAAATGGACTGTAGAAAGGTCAGGAACATTGGAGAGAAAGGAAATGATAAGAGAAGCAGAGAGAAAGAAAAAGAGCAAGATTTTCAACAAACATGGAAAGGCAGAAGCTGTACAAAAATACTTCATCAGATTTACTTTTTATATCTACAGTAACATTTACAAACATATGGAAAAATGTTTCGACTCAGCAAAATACATTGATTAAGAAAGATACTCAGAAAAGGAAAAAGACCAAAGTGGATATCAAGAAAATAAATGATGGGACTTACCAGAGAGAATACTTTAAAAAGAAACATTTGTTTGAATATGGTTAAAGAAATAGAAAAGATTTGGAATATATATGTCATTTTAAGAGGGATGAATCCCCTAAATAATATAGTATGCTATTGTCCCTTTTTTATTCTATATCTTGATATGAGTAATATAAAAAAGTTGAAATGGCTTAGATAAAGGAAATGTTTTAGATATTTAAATGTGATTGAATTTAAGAAAATTATAATGGATAAAGAATGTTTTGAGTAAGAGTTAAAGGACTAGATGACTAGATTATTAAATGGAAAAGTTAAAGATTAAATATAATTTTAATTATGGTTAAAAAGAATAAGAAATCTTGGAAACATATATTAGTTTAGGAGGGATATATATTTTAAGTAGTATGTTATTGTTTTATGTTTCTTTACTCTTGCACTCCTTTCTTTTTCCTTACTGTTTTATCTATTCATTAAGAAATGTTAGTGTTGAGATTGTTCATATGGAAAAAATAGACTTAAATGTTTTAATGTAATTAATTTTTGAGAAAATCTTAACCAATAAGAATACTTAGAATTTGATGGGAGAAACAAATTTAAATAAGGATTGTAACAGGATCTATGATAAGGCAATGATTGGATAGAAAACAAATATATTGATGTGATTATTATTTTTAGGAATATTGGGGGAAAATCACATATTTAATTATTATCTATCAAAACAATAAGAATTGTATCATCTCAATCATGCCGGCCACATGACCACGGAGACGTCCTCGGACAAGCGCTGGCTCTTTGGCTTTGAAACGGAGATGAGCACCGGCCCCTAGAGTCGGAAACGACTAGCACGCATGTGCGGGGGAACCTTTACCTTTACTTTTTAATGTTTGCAAAAGAGGATATTTTGGGGAAAAGAGGAAATCAACTAAAACCATTATGTGGATTATAGATTATAGAAATTAGTGATTGTTTTATAAATGTAAACCCAGACAACACACTGTTCACCAATTATTAAGTGAGTTATGTTTTTAAAAAATCAATAAAATATATTACAAAAAAAATGTTAGTTTGGCAAATGGACAACAGTCTGCTATTAAGGGGGAATGTAAAGTTTATGTACCTGGTATTGAAGAAACATTGGATAATGTATTTTATTAGACCATAAATTATTAGACCATAATTTACTCAGTATTTTGAGCTTGGATAATATGGGGTATGAAGTACTGTTTGCAAAGGGTCAATATACCATCAGGAAAGGTGGGAGGATTTGTGCACAAGGTGTTAAGCTAGACAATTTATACATGTTAGAGAAACACTCCCAAGCATAATAATTGCATTCATTTATTACATAGGAGGTTAGGTCATGCAAGTATTAGAGTGCTGCAAAGGATGCTACACCTAGCTGAGGGACTTAAAATTAAGCAATGCAACACATATTTAGATTGCGCTATTTGTAAGGAGTCAAAGTCCAGAGTGTATCCTGTAAGTAAGAAAAGCTCAAGGCAAACAGAGTTTTGCAGTTAGTTCACGCTGATGTAATTGGTCCTATGGTGCCCTCTCTAGGAGGACCTAGGTAAGTACTAGTCTTAGTAGAAGACTACACCAGATATGGGTTTTGTTATTTATTAAAAAGCAAAACAGAAGTTCTACAACAGTCCAAGCAATGGGTGAACTGTGTAGAGCTAAGATTTGGTCATAAAGTATACCAGCTGCAAACAGGCAGGGGAACAGAGTTCATGTCTGACAACTTCCAAAAATGGCTGAGGAACTTAGGCATAAGGCATAGACGTACAAACCCATACTTAACAGCTCCAAATGAGGTGGCGGAATTGAGGAATGGCATATTACATATCATGAAAGACTCACTGCTGGCAGATGCAGGAATGAGTAAAATGTACTGGGGGGAAAGCCATGAAAACAGCCAACTATCTAGTAAACAGGGTATGGAGTGTTGCTATCAATGAAACTCCATATTTCCTGTTATATGGAAGGACACCTTCATTGGCTCACCTAAGGACATTTGGCAGTTATGCCTGGGTGCATATTCCCAAAAGCACCAGAAGGAAAGGACAGAAAAAGCCTAGGAAACTTAGGTTGGTGGGTATGAGCTAGGTTCCAAAGATTATAGATTTACAGATGGAACAAAGGTTGTGATTTCAAGATCTGCTAGTTTTGCAGAACAAAACAATTGGGACAGGGTGCATGCTAACACTGAGGTGTTCATGCCAACACATAGTGCTAGTTCTCAGAAAGGAGTGGCTACACAAAATCCAATGAAGGATGAATAGGATAGCAGATCAGAAATAGTAGGAATAGAAGAAGATAGACCTGAGGTAAAGGCAGAAGTAACAGAAACACAGGAACAGATGATACCAAGGAGGTCTGAACATAGCAATAAAGGCGTACCTCCTGATCAGTTCTCAGTAAGTGGGGTTAGAGGGTATAGTGTAAGGTATGAACCCTGTAATTACCAAGAGATGTTATCATTTCCTCAAGTAGAACAGGATAAATGGAAGGAGGCTATGGACAGAGAAATGGAGTCTATGAATGTGCATCGTGTGTTTACGCTTATGAGATTACCAGAAGAAACAAAGGCTGTGGGTTGTAAATGGGTATATAAAAAGAAGGTTTTACATAGTAATGAACTGGAGTACAACACACGGTTAGTTGCACAAAGATTTACACAGAGAAGGAATGTTCATATGTTGACTAAGCCTTTAAATGCAGGCAAGCATCAAAAGTGTGTAAAAGCTTTTGGGTTAACAGCTGTTTAGCTTTAAATGGGAGGAGTATCAAGGTAATGATTTAAAAGCTAACAAGCTGATGTAATGTAAGATGTATGATGTAATGTTGGGAATCACTCAAGAGGGTCTATGTCCCTTTAAAAGCCAGCTGGGTCTGTATCTCTTTAAGAGCCTTTCTATAAAAGGAAAGGCTCTGTAGATGTGTGCTCTCTCTTCTATTTTCCTGCTGTAACTGCTGTGTGTTGGATCCTGCTGTATTAACATGTGTTTGTATATTGTTCCTGATGTATGATATTGTAGATAGTATAAGATAAACCACCATTTAATATAGACCACTGTTTACTGTTTACTCCTGGGTTATCTCAGTGCAATAAAACTGTGCATGCTCTGACAGGGTTGTGTCCATGCAATCATTGGCTGAGAATGCAGAAGTGTTAATAAGCCATGAAATAGATTGAAAGACTTTGCATCACACTATCACAGGATTTCGGGGAGCTGGTCGTGGAGGTTGCTCTAGATTTTTTTTTAATTATTGAAAATATATACTAGCAAATGTTAAAAATTGAAGTAGATTTCATTTATAAGAAACTGAGCCACTGAATTTTTATTTGAGAGAAATGAAGCTTTTAAAGCTACTTACAGCAGACATGTCAAACACAAGGCCCGGGGGCCGGATCCGGCCCGTGAAGTGGTTTCATGTGGCCCGTGAAGCCATCCTGGAAACAGTGAGGGAATGTCCCCCACTACCTTGGCCTTGGCCCAGAGACCCTCCTTTTGCCAGAGACCCTCAGATCTGTCCCACTCCTGCCCAGGCCCCCATAGGCACCCTTGATGTGAACGATGTAGAGCTGGCCATGCCCACCCAGTAGGCCATACGCACTCTAGCCACGCCTACCCAGTAGGCCATACCCACCCGGCCCCCTGAGGGCAACCGCAATGCTGATGCGGCCCTCATGAAATTGAGTTTGATACCCCTGACTTACAGCATTAATTGCTTATTTCTTTTCTGTCTTGCAGAGAGATATATAAAACCATTCATGTGTTTGTTTTATTTTTCCAGGCATCATGTAAGAGAATAAAATCCACTTAGCATGACTTCAATCCCTCCCCACCTTATAACTATTTTTTATTATTAAAATGATTCTGATTTATGTCTCTGCATCAGGAAAAGTATAAAATAATAAAGAAGAATACATTTTATATATACTGGCAGAAACAAAAATGATCATTGAAAAACTAATTTCTATTGCAGGATGAGGTGTTGTTCCTATGAAATATGGGTTGTCATTATCATTTCTTTCTTGCAGCTAAACTGTAAACATGAGATCCATTACTTTTGAATGAAATTCAGCAACATGGAGATGTCAGATTGTTTGAAAGGATAGTGGGGGAGAAGAATCTTGAATCATCCTTCCCTATGTATATCCAATCTAAATATTTCAGGAACAGACCTTTGACAAACTATCTTATAATCTTATGCTTCATGAAATATAAGATACGGACTAGACAAAATTACAATTACATGTATTTAAAATTGGCTGAATCAAGAGTGCGCATTCATGGTTCCATTTTAGTTTAGAGTAAAGTATTAAGTGGCATGTCCCGGACTCTGTGCCATTCAACCTTTTTTATCAATGACTTGGATGAGTGAATCCTCAGGACATTTACAAGGGTACAGATAACACCAAGCAGAAAGGGATGACTAATGTTTTAAATGAAAGAGAGATTTAACAAAATCTAGGCAAGTTTGAGCAGTGGGTTGAAGGGAATAGGTTGGAATTTAACAGGGAGAAATATAAAATTCTGTATGTGGATTGGGAAAATATAAGGTACCACTATAGGATGTGCAACAGTACATGGGGATCCCATTCTTGTTGCTCATTAAAAAAAATGTGATGCTACTACCAAAAACGAAAATGAATGTTACCATGGAGTGTTTCAACAGGAGCACTGAGTCCACATCATAGAAAGTTATTATTCCACTCTATTCCATCTTATTAAGACCCATTTGGAGTACCTTGTCCAGTCCTGACCACTGCAAGTGTGCCATCAAATTGTGTCAACTTTTAGCAATCACATAAATAATTTTTTGCCAGTAGAATCTGCTCAAAACCTGGTAAACCCATCACTGCTATAATAGAGTTCATCTAGCTTGCTGCTAGTCATCTTCATCTTCATTTTCCTTCCACTTTTCCAAGCATTAGAGCCCTCCCCTAAGTGCTAGGTCTTCACACAATGTATGTGAAGTAAAATAATTTTATGCTGGTCATTTGTATCTCAAATGAGAACTTTGGTTGATTTGTTCAATGATCCATTTGTCTATTATCTTGGCTATCCACAATATTCTCCAACACCAAAGTTCAAAAATATTAATATTCTTTCTATCCTAAGTTCAGCTTTCATTTTTATAGGCAAAACCATTTCCTGCACAATTCTGATTCTGATCGGCATATCCCAGCATCTAAATATCATTTCCAAGGCCTACATTCCTTTCCCAGCTTGGAGCCAATTTGTTTCACAGTATTCTGTCTGTACTGCAGCTTCCTGTTGTTTGTATAGATTTCACAACAGGACAATGAGATGTTCTGGGATTCCCATTATCCTAAATATATTCCACAGCTTGACAATCAAAGGCTTTTCAGTAATCAGAGAAGCACAAATCAGCTTATTTTTGGTATTTTTTGGCTATCTCAATTATCTCAATACATCTGCAATAAACAGTTCAAAAAAGAACAATGAAATTTCAGAAGTGAATTACTAGAATATCTGAAAGAAAACTTCAAGAAAGGTGGTTCAGACTAAACATCAGGAGGAACCTCTTGATTGACTAGATTTTACAAGTTGCCATCCTGTCAGCCCTTCATGGTAGACTGGACTAGAAAACCAAAATTATGATCACTTATGAACAGGAGGAAGAGCTGCAACTAAGACAATTGTAACATGAAATAAATTGAGTCCAAAGCAAAAGTGCAGTTTGAGAAAATATCTCAGACTAGACCCTGCCTAGTTTACTAAAAGGGAAGGCATGGAAAGGGGATGTGGATTCAGACTTGCAAGACATCAATCAGTTAATATACTCATAAAGTATCTTTATTGCATGCAGGAGGTTTACAGCAGACAACAGGATGTGGTAGATAATGAAATGGACAGTATTTCAAGGTCAAAGACAGTAATGGTCCTACCATGAGAGCAGACCACATGTGATGGTGTCCAGGAAGTGATACAATATTCAAGATTAACAAGAAGGAGGAAATACATCACAAAATGGGAGGGATTGACTGAACAGATTAACATGGACAGAACATATTGTAGTTCCCAAAACGATCACATGGTGGCAGCACAATATGATAATCCCTAGAGGAAATTAACCATGTAAATCTAACTCACTATAACACAAAATTAACCAACTATGCACTGCATAATACTTTTATAGCTGATGTAACAGCACATTAAGATTATATATTCATGTTCTGTATGTGAACAAAAAATCCCAAATAATGAAGACACACTCTGGGATTTTAGAATTCAACATATAATCACCTGCCACATAACACCCTAGACCAGTGATGGAATTCAAATACCTGAACATCTGGTTCTCTGCGTGGATGCAGGCCTGGGCCTCTGAGGCCAAGAATGGACTTCTAGAAGTGACATCCATACACTTCCTGTGGGCTGTTCTAGGCTTGGGAGGCCTCCTCTAGGCCTCCCAGGCCTAGAATGGACTTCCAAAAGTGACATCCATGCACTTCCTGTGC
>JAKJMR010018097.1:81780-111419 GCA_024449315.1 Daboia siamensis | reverse complement strand
GAGGCCTAGAATGGACTTCCAAAAGTGACATCCATGCACTTCCTGTGTGCTGTTCTAGGCCTGGGAGGCCTCCTCCAGGCCTCCCAGGCCTAGAACGGACTTCCAGAAGCAGCATGGGTTCAGCCAGTTCTCCGAATTCAACAAAATTTACATACCAGATCTACAGAACCGGATCAATCCCACCACTGCCCTAGACTTAACAATTTTTGTCAAGAAAGGCAAAAAGTCTAGATAGTGGACTGGACGATGCATGCTGACATTGGAGAAAAATCACAAAATATGAAGACCTGAAAACAGAAATAGAATGACTATAGCAAAAAGAAAGCAAAGATAGTACCACTAGTAATAGGTGCTTTAGGTACAAACCCAGAACAACTGGAGCACTACTTGAACCCAAAAGGCAGAGCATCCATATCTTTAACATCATCAAACAAAATCTGCCATTCTCAGGTCCTTGGGAAGAATTTGTTAGGTGGATAAAAATGCCATATCCAGTCTAAACATCTGACTGACTGCAATGAATCATAGTAATAATTTATTCAACTTGAATTGGGTGGCTCACAATAATCAAACAAACTGCAATAAAATAAATAAAACATAAAAATACATTATTTTTGTGTGGTTTGGGATGTTTTGCAATGCAACATTTAATGATATTGAGCTAATCAAGACTACATAGTCTTACTCATTCAGTATGTTTTCACTATTAAAGATACATGAACAAAGCAGAATTTTTTATTAAATGTTTATTAAACAGATTCTTAATTAATAAGACACAGTTTAATGTTTGCAAAATATTCTTTTAAAGAGAAAACAATTCAGTTGGGATGACTAACAGCCACTGGAAAGAGGCCACCATATACAGTTTAAAATATAAAATATAAATTGACAATGTTATTCTAGCAGTTAAGAGGTATTTTCTAGCAGTTAAGAGGTATTTCAAAAATTGTAATCATAAAGAATACCTGTGAGTATAATTATTATTTTTTTCATTTATTATTAGGATGAAATATTTCTGAACTGTTCATTTTCATTTCCAGGAATGATGAAAGGATAAGTCCTATGAAACCATTAATAACATTTGGTGTTTTTTTTTTCATTTTGATTTTTAAGGATATAGTTGCAAGTATTTTATAGAAAAATACCAATGTTTGTAATATGAACACTAAAGATTTCTAGTTTAATTTGACTCTTGATGATTTTATGCCATGAACATGTTTTGGGGTTTGTTTGTTTTTTTGGCATCTTATAGAAGAGCTTTGCCACTGTCTTTTTCCAGAATGTTTTTCAGCTAACTCATAGTTTATTCTAGATCTCTAATATGTTCTGCCAGTGCACACTCAAGTAGTAACCAGGCTTAGTCCCGCTTAGGTTTTGAGCTCGATGTACCTTAAAAAATAAAGACAAAGAAGAACAGATAGTACATAAGCAAGGTGTTGTGATTCAGGGTCAGCCTGTGGGTTCGGCAGTTGGGTCGGACGACTCAGAGGAAGAGGAGAGGGGTGTTGAAGAGCTTGCTGAGAATAATATTGAGGCTCCACAGAGCCCTCAGCCAGACCCCTCCCACCTGGTCACGATGCAGACCCAGCTGTGTGAGCCTGACAGCATGGATGAAGATGACCCACAGCTGGCCCTGTTCAAGGACGCCCGACGCAGGAGGCAGTCAATCAGGAATAACCAGAGGAAGGCAATGGGGCACCTCGGAAGGAGGCAGAGAGAAGCCACGCCCTGAACTATATAAAAGGGGAATGCGTGGGAGGGCTGATTTGCTGAAGGCAACCGCTTGAATAACTCCTGTTTCATGGTTCGTGTCTTGTTCTGTTTGCTTTTGTATCCATAAATTTGGCAGGCTTAGTTCTAGCCTCTTGCCTTCTTGTAAAAGGGATTGTCCCTGCCTTTTCTGCAGGGCCGGTAGCAGGCTGGTACAGAAAAACAAGGAATGCAAAATTGCAAGTGTCAAATCATAGAGGAAAAATGATGTCATTGGTTTTAAAAATGAATGAACCCTGTTATATATTGAATGTTGCCAGCTCAGCTGAACACCAGCTGAGCTGCACCCGGCAACAGCCGGTGGCTTCTTAGCTCCCGTCCTATTGGTCAGGCCGTTCTGGCGGGACCTTTTAAGGATGTGGATTGGACACCGGCTTGCCGGCAACAGTATTTAAAGGAGGCAAGCTGTGGAGGCTCCTCAGTTCAACCACAATTAAAAGCGTAGCTTAACCTCGGCGTCTTGTCATCTGTCCGGATCGGTCTACCACAGTGGCGACGAGGATGGGATACTGCTTGAGCTGAACACTAGCAGAAGCACTAGAGTACCTAACCAGAACACCGGTGGAAACAGCCATAATTGTGCCAGCTGCGGGGGCAACCACCCCAGAGCATCCTGCCATTTCCGCGGGGCCAAATGCCATGCTTGTGGCAAAACTGGCCACATACAAGCCGTTTGCCGAGCCCGGAACCATGACAACCTAAACGACATTGATGAGCAGTCTGCAGGTACCAGTTTTCCCAAAAAATCCACAGGGACCAGGGCACCCCAGATTATAGAGAATTTGGAAGTGGCTAGCCAGTCAGCAATCTACCCCCCACTCAAGCCAAAAATTCAAATCACTGTCAGAATAGAAGGAATCCCCTGCTTAATGGAGGTGGATTCAGGCTCACCCGTCTCCTTAATTTCTTCAGAGACCCTTTCCCTAATTTGTTCTAAAAACAGACAGCAGATAGGCATAGCACCCACAAAAATTAAATTAACAGACTTCCAATGTTCCCCTATTAAACTAAGAGGACAAGCCGCAGTGCAAGTTAAGTTTAAAAAATTCCAGGGTCAGCTAAAAATTCTCATAACCGAAGGGAAAAGGACAAATTTAGTGGGATTAGATTGGTTCAAGCCCCTGGGCATCTGGCTAGGGGGAATAAACAGCATCCAATCTAATAGCCTAGACTCCGTCTGTAATGAATTTACAGATGTGTTTGGGGGTGGGTTAGGGAAATACACAGGGCCCCCAGTTAACTTAAAACGTAACCCCAAAATCCTGCCCGTAAGAATAAAGGTGAGACGGGTCCCATTCGCGTTAAAACAGAGAGTTGAGGAAGAGTTAGATAAATTAGTGGAACAGGGAATCCTAGAACCCGTAGAGGGGGGGGAATGGGAAACGCCTATTGTCACCCCCCTAAAACCTAATGGGAAAATAAGAATTTGCGCAGATTATAAGGCTTCTGTAAACAGGGCCTTGAATCCGCATGCTTACCCGGTCCCCTCGGTAAAGCACGTCCTCGCAGCGATACAGTCCGGCGCCATCTTTGCCAAGCTTGACTTGGCGCAGGCGTATCAGCAACTTCCAGTTTCCCGCGAAACAGCTGACATTCAAACTATTGTCACACACAAGGGAGCCTTTCGCGTAAATCGCTTACAATTTGGAATTGCTGTAGCTCCTGGAATTTTCCAGGAAATCATGGAAAAAACGCTAAAAGGTATCCCTGGTGTGTGCCCATATTTTGGCGATATGCTGATCGCCGGTGAATCTGAGACACAGTTAGCTGACAGGCTTAGAGAGGTGCTTGGCAGGTTCAGGACTGCCGGTTTAAAATTACAAAAAGAAAAATGTTGTATTGGAGTAAAATCAACCGAATTTTTAGGATTCAGGATAGATGCACAAGGCATCCACCCACTGACTCTAAAGTAAAAGCTATCAAGCTGGCCCCTACTCCCAAAAATAAAGCTGAACTCCAGGCATTTTTAGGGTTAATCAATTTCTATCATTCATTCCTACCCCACAAGGCAACCATCGCAGAACCTCTGCATAGGTTGCTGGATAAAAATGCCTCATGGAAATGGTCCACAATACATGATAATAGCTTCAAAACTCTAAAACACTTACTCTCAAGAAACTCAGCTGTCACTCACTTTGTGGAAGGGAAGCCTGTCTGCATAGCATGTGATGCCTCTCCTTATGGAATAGGCGCTGTGCTTAGTCACTTAGAAGATACAGGGGAGCAAAAGCCAATTGCCTTTTACTCCAGGACACTTACACCTGCTGAAAGGAACTATGCACAGATAGATAAAGAGGCTTTAGCCCTGGTAGCAGGGGTTAAAAAGTTTCATGACTACCTGTATGGTAGGAAATTTGTCATCTTCACTGACCACAAACCTCTGTTGGGGTTATTCACAACCAACAAAGTAATGCCTCAAATATTATCCCCCAGGGTTTTACGTTGGTCTGTCTTCCTGTCAGCTTACTCTTACGACTTAAAATACAAACCAGGGAAAGACATGGTGCACACTGACGCTCTAAGTAGACTTCCCCTGTCTATTGTGGAGCCAGACCCAGCCCCAGCTTGTAATCTCTTGACCATTCAGGATCTCCCTGACTCACCCCTCCAAGCCAAAGACATAGCCAGTAGCACAAGTAAGGACAGGATCTTAAGCAGAGTAGCAGCCTGGGTGGCATCTGGCTGGCAGTCGCAAAGCCCTGGCAAGGACTTCCAACAATACTACACCCGTCGAAATGAAATATCATCGCATAAAGATTGTCTGCTATGGGGTAGTAGGGTCATAGTCCCCGACAAATGGAGAAGTAGGATATTGCAGGCGTTACATGAAGGGCACCCTGGCATGGTTAGGATGAAGGCCCTGGCCTGCAGCTATGTTTGGTGGCCAGGCCTTGACAAAGACATTGAACATCAGGTTGCAGGGTGCTATCAGTGCCAAAAAACCAGGCCCAACCAACCACATCACTCAGTGTTAAAATGGGAACCAACATATACGCCCTGGTCAAGAATCCACATTGACTATGCAGGCCCCTTTCAAGGCCACCTTTTCCTCATAGTTGTGGACAGTTACTCCAAATGGTTGGAGGTTGTTCCCGTGTCCAGCATGACCACATCCAAAACCATACAAGTACTGCAGGGTCTTTTTGCCACACATGGCCTACCTGATGTCATTGTGTCAGACAACGGCCCACAATTTACGTCTGCTGATTTTCAGGCCTTCAACAGATCCAACGTGATTAGGCACATCACGTCTGCCCCCTTCCACCCGGAGACTAACGGCCTTGCAGAACGCATGGTAAGGTCAACAAAAGACACCCTGAAACAGATCATCACTGGAGACTGGCATCAAAGACTGGCACAATTCCTGTTGAGCCAACACACCACCCCATCCACCACCACCGGCAAGTGCCCAGTGGAACTGCGGTGGGGCCGACGCCTCAAAACAAAACTGGACAGGTTACACCCAGATCGTGTGGCGGCGGAACCAGAACAATTCTCTACTGTAAAAGAATTGACAGTGGGGGACCTTGTGTGGGCCAGAAATTACGCTGCAGGGGACTTTTGGATTCAAGGGGTGGTGATTGCAAAAAATGGGCCTGTGTCTTATGTTATTGAGGGGGAAGGGGGCCAACAGTTTAGAAGGCATTTAGACCAGTTACGGAGGCGAGCCCCTGAAAACCAACCGGAGGGGGAGGCCAACATCAGGGAATCAGCATCTCCCCCAGCAACCACTGTAACTCCTGAAGGGCCCTCACTTGAATATATGCCAACCACGCATACGGAGGACAGCCAGGACACTAGTCAGGCATCCCAGGACCCGGGGGAACAGATGGGGAACCCCAATTCCAGCCCAGTGGTTAGCTGGGAAGATCATAGCCAATCCCCAGGAAGGGCAGAGTTACCTGTGAGACGTTCTAACAGAATACGCAGGCCTCCCGCATATTTGCAGGATTTTGTAAGGTCATAGGTCATTCTTAAGGAGTTGTTATTGTTAGTTGTTGTTGTGTTATTTTCTTGTTGGGGGGGGGGAAGGGAATGTTATATATTGAATGTTGCCAGCTCAGCTGAACACCAGCTGAGCTGCACCCGGCAACAGCCGGTGGCTTCCTAGCTCCCGTCCTATTGGTCAGGCCGTTCTGGTGGGACCTTTTAAGGATGTGGATTGGACACTGGCTTGCCGGCAACAGTATTTAAAGGAGGCAAGCTGTGGAGGCTCCTCAGTTCAACCACAATTAAAAGCGTAGCTTAACCTCGGCGTCTTGTCATCTGTCCAGATCGGTCTACCCACACTACTTAACAAACCCCTTTATGGAAATTGAATAGTTCTGCCTCGATAGTTATGCCGCTGTGATTTAATTTCACTTTGAAATTCAGGAATGAAGAGTTATGATGTATGATTCCACTAGGATGAAAGAGAAATAACTTGACTCTTATCCAAAGACCACTAAAGTCACAAATGCTGCTGACATTGTATGTGACTTGGTGTTTGCATGTACATATCTGTGTGTTCATGTATGGATCAATTTGAAAGTTTTACCCTTATGCTAAAGTGAGATAAAATGTTGCCTTGGTAGGTTTTAGCAATCCAAAGGCCTTGCAATATGCAAGTACAATGCATATATGCAAGTAAAATGTATATATCTATTATATGCAATATGCATGTAGTAAAAAAAATACTATATGTTCATCAATTACAAGGCAGTATTAAGAACTGCAATGAGAGTTCACTTTCTTAAATACATTCAGTGAAGAAACCAATAAATACAAGATAGAAATAGTTAAGAAGAAAAAGTTACATTCTCATGCTATTTCCATAATGCTAACTGTGCAAGACTGTGTATTTCATCTTTGGTCAGGAAAACATTCTGGCATTAACCAAAGTATTTATTATACATAATTATTGCATCTGTTTCAGAATAGGCAATGTGCAAAAAAGAATAAAATATAGTAAGCAAAAAAAAAATCAGGGAGGTCAGAGTAAAAAAAAATGAAATCAAATGAAATCTGCTTTAGATCAACTATTTTTCTTAATACTTTTCCACCCTTGTAAGCTATCTTTGTTTCCACAAAATCTGTATCTCATTCAAACATTACCTTTAGATCTTTATACTTCTCTGTCTGCTCTATTTTTGAAGATCTCATTTCCACCCAACCATGACTTTCCCTCCCTCTCAATCTGTTCATACTCTCTTCACTTATTTATTTTGCAGTTCAATTTTTATTTCTTCTCTCTTTATGGCCAAACTGTCTTAATATATGCATTTTAACCTATCATTTTAAAATTTAATACACATTTATTTATTCCACTATTCCTAGTTTCGAATCTAGTTCTTTTTGCTTTACTGCATATTGGGCTTATTTCCCCACCTTCTGGCATAACCTAGTTCTCACTTCATATATCACAGAAAGCAGACTTAAAAATAATCATTTTCATTTTTTTAACATTCAATCCTTGTAAAATGCACATGCTACCAAATTTCTATCTACCAGCATACCCATAATCTACATTTTTTTCCATCTGTCTTTCCCATTTAAAGCTTATTTTACCTATAAAGATTTGGGGTACTTGTCTAAGAAAAAGCAATTGTCTATCAATTCACAGAAAAAATTACAAACTTTTATCAAGATTTATTAAGAAGAAAGAAATGAGGCTAGAAGAATTTTGGCAACTGAATTATTTTACTATTATTACATTGGTACAGAGATATTGTTATGTTCTTCCTAACTGCCCTATTGGAACCAGCAAAGTGGCAGTTCTCTTTACTGATAACATCCACATAGTTAGTTATATAATCATCAACAACCTGAGAACTAATCATTACACTACCAAAGTACACAAATTCATCAATTTTCTTTTTTTTTTCATTGTTTATCTATAACTTACACAGTCTGCGAATCTGTCAACCACAACACTTGTTGTTCAGTCTATATTACATTTTACATGGGAACATTTGCTACTGTGGTATTATTCCAAATACAATTAGCATTAAGTTTGGGTTATTCAACTCTGTCAGTCAGAATTATTCTCAAACATGTATCATGGCCTATAGGCCAGAAAGCACAACAATGAAACAATAAACATGAGCCTGGAGTTATTATTAATAAACCTTTCTAAAAAGATATAAAATGCAATAAAATTACATAAAATGCATTATTATAGTAACTGTAATATAAATAGCAGTGACAATCACAAAAATGTTTGCTAAATGTCAACTGTAGGTTGGATGCATTCAACAAATGGTAGCACAACATTGGATAACCTGGAAAGATATCTTAGACAGATAAAAGCAGTAACAAATAGAGACTGTTCTCTCCACCAGGGTAGTTCTTTAAAATGGGATAAATATCTATTACCTTCCAAGATTCCATAGAGAGAACAAGAAAGGACCACAGAGACATCTTCACAAAATGACGATATAATTAGTATTAGACTTGGATTATCCAACCCTGAAGGGACGCGGTGGCTCAGTGGGTTAAGACGCTGAGCTTGTCGACCAGAAGGTCGGCAGTTTGGCAGGTCAAATCCCGAATGCCGCATAGCAAAGTGAGCGCCTGTTACTTGTCCCAGCTTCTGCCAACCTAGCACGTAAAAATGCAAGTAGAAAAATAGGGACCACTATGGTGGTAAGGTAACAGCGTTCTGTGAGCCTTTGGTGTCTAGTCATGCCGGCCACATGACCACGGAGATGTCCTCGGACAAGCGCTGGCTCTTCGGCTTTGAAACAGAGATGAGCACCAGTCCCTAGAGTCGGAAACGACTAGCACGCATGTGCAGGGGAACCTTTACTTTTATCTTATCCAACCCTGACAGTCAAGAATTTTCTCACCAGAAAAAAAAAACTATCTAAGTTGGTTCTTACATTACCATACCTGTTAATATTTTCCATTGCCTTTATATGTTGAAATAACATTTATGTGCTTGAAGACCCAGTTGAGATGGAGAAAAACCTGGTTGTCTCCAAATATTGAACATACCAGATGACAAAGTAGAGTGGAATAGGTTGTTTTCAACCTCCACAATTTTCCCAACTAAAGGTTTCTCCTTTTACTAATATATGCTACTGACTTCCATGTCAAACTGGATAGTAGTCCATAAGAACTCCTAAGCAGGCATGAGAGTAAGCAAAACAATTTAAATTTAATAATTTCTCCTCCTTGTGAAAGATTTGTATCATATTGAATTGATCAATGTATGCACACAATGTAGCAAATGTAGAATGTCCATATGTTCCTATTTTGTATGAATAGAATAGAATAGAGCTGGAAGGGACCTTGGAGGACTTCTAGTCCAGTCCCCTGCTCAAGCAGGAGAACCTATAAAGTCTCAGACAGGTGGATGTTTAGTCTCTTCTTAAAAATCTCCAGTGATGGAGCACCCATGATTTCTGGGGGTAAGCTGTTCCACTGGTTGATTGTCCTCACTGTTAAGAAATTTCTCCTTAGTTCCAGGTTGCTTTTTTCTTTGGTCAGTTTCCAACCGTTGTTTCTCGTACTTCCATCTGGTGCTTTGGTGAACAACCTGGCCCTCTCTGCCTTGTAGCAGGCCCTTAGATACTGGAACACTGCTATCATGTCTCCCCTATTTCTTCTTTTCCTTAGACTAGCCAGATCCAAATCCCATAGCCCTTCTTTGTATGGTTTAGTCTCCAGACCCGTGATCATCTTAGTTGTTGTTCTTTGAATTTTTTCCAAACTCTCAACATCTTTTTTGTGGTATGGTGACCAAAATTGGCTGCACTATTCTAGGTGTGGTCTTACTAGGGCTTTATAAAGCGGTAATACTGTAGTACTTCACATGATCTTAATTTTATGGCTCTGTTTATACAACCCAGGATTGTATTACCTTTTTTGGTTGCTGCTGCACACTGCTGGCTCATAATCAAGTGATCGTCCACTAGGGCTCTGAGGTCCCTCTCACAGATACTGTTTTTGAGGCAGATCTCACCAAATGTGCATTTCTGATTTTGGTTTTTCCTGCCTAAATGTAAGACTTTGCTTTTCTCCACATTGAAACTCATTTTGTTGGATAGGGCCCATTGTTCAAGTTGCTCAAGATCTTTTTGGATCCTGTGTTTATCTTCTGGAGTGTTGGCTACTCCTGCTAGTTTGGTGTCTCCTGCAAATTTGATGAATTGCCCTTCTGTTCTTTCATCTAAGACATTGATGAAGATATTGAAGAGTACTGGGCCTAAGACAGAACCTTGTGGTACCCCATTGCTTACTACTCTCCATGTGAATGTAGTGCCATTACTTGTTGAATATAGTTTGTTAGCCAGTTACAGATCCATCGGGTGGTGATGTTGTCTAACCCACCTTTTCTTGTTCACCAAGAGTAGGTTGTGGGCTATCTTGTCAAATGCCTTACTGAAGTCTAGATATACTATGTCTATTGAGTTTTGCTAGTCTACTAGTTTAGTCACTTTATTGAAGAATGAGATGAGATTGGTTTGGCATGATCTATTTTTGACAAACCTGTGCTAGCTACTAATTATGATTTTGTTTGCTTCTAGTTGTTCGCAGATCTGTTTTTTGATAATTTTTTCTAGGATTTTCCCAGGTATTGATGTTAAACTGATTGATCTGTAGTTTCCTGGGTACATTTTTTTTCCTTTCTTGAAGATGGGAATCACATCAGCCCTTTTCCAATTCTATGGTACTTCCCCGGTGCTCCAGGATTTATGGAGGATGTGGTGCAACGGTTCTGAAATAACTTCTGCCAGCTCTTTCAGAACTCTGGGATGTACCCTGTCAGGTGCCAGTGATTTATATTCATCAAGGTTAGATAGGTGCTCCCTTACCACTTTCTTGCTTATTTTAATTTTTGTTTTGGTATTTGTCAGAATCCATTTATATCCCATTCCTAAATCTCTATCTGTATACCCCAAATCTCACCCCTCACTGGATTCTGCCATTCCCAAGGAGGAGAAGAGAAGATGTTAATTGGCCATCCCTATCCATTTGATGCAAGGTTGTTTATTCAGCGTGCCTGGAGGCCCTCATCAAAGACCAGGGAAAGAACCTTTGAACTGAGAAGAACAAAGAAAGGCAGGGGGGGGGAGAGATTCTGGTTTGTATCTCCGATTGGAATCTGAAGGGGAGGAAGTAAATGTCGTAAAGCCATGGAAGATCCCTTTTCCCATGGAAGGTTTTGACACCTGAACCTTAATTGATCTGGGACTCACCAAATGGACTGAGGGGAGGGGTTTTTTACTCGGGGACACTTTAAAAGTATCAATTTGCAACACAGTTTCCAGATCCTGTCTAGATTTTCCACTGACAATCATGTTTTAGTAAAAGTTCCTGCTTGGACAATCCTGTCTCCAAGAGTTCTTTCCTAAGACGTGGATTGGGGTGGGTCCTGACATTAGACAAGATCTGCAGTAAGAGTCAACCTGGAAGGAAAAACCTTACCGGGGGACTTTGCAAAAAAATACAATGTCTGACGACCAAGCAAGGGAGAAGGAAAGCCCCATGGAAAGGGAGTTTTTCCCCCAAACGAAAACCCACTAATGGTCAGAAGCTGAAGCATCTTATTCCTCTGGGGAAGAGGTGGTGGAGACACATGACCACAAACCGCGGTGGTCAATGGGCGTTGGAAGGAAAAGCAAGTGAGAAAAGGCATCGAGGAAAGTGACCCTGAGTCAGGGCGGCCACGAAACCGAATAGAGGCAAGAGATGGAGAGCTCCCTGTATGTCAGTGAAGAGAAGTGGAACCTAGAGAGAGCTATTGACCTGATGAAGAAAACACTTAGCTCACTAAGAGAAAAGAAAGCTGAATACCGCGGCCACAGCAGCGCCTGGGGCCACAACTGGAGAGACAGTGGGGGGGATCCGGTACCTGTAACACCAAGGCCATCCACTGGAACAGGAGCTGCTGCCTCAATAGTACCCCCCCCCCAGAACCACAGATGGGGATCAGGATGAGGAGCAATACCACCCGCTGCACAGTCAATGATCTATTCAAAGACTTCCGCCCCTGGAAGCAAAATTCAGGGGGGAGCCACCACACTTGAGGTTTTTCCTAACCCAAGTCCTCAGCTATATGGAAGAATACAGACCGGACATCCCCAGTGACAAAGCCCGCATCCATACTGTGCAATCTGCCCTGCATGGACCGGCTGCAGACTGGATGGTGAACCTGCATGACTCCAATGCCCCAGAACTCAAAAGCTTCAACCGATTCATGTCATCCTTGAGGAGGCGGTTCGAGGATTCTATGGCTGATTGTAAGGCCCAGGAGAGAATCAAAATGGTGAGGCAGGGCAGATGGGCGGTGCCTGAATATACAGCAAGCTGAACTTGCCAGAAGACATCTTCCTCAGCCATTTCAAAGACGGGCTAAACTACGACCTGTATGATGCTTGCCTGCCTCGAGGAGACCCACACCATCTCAATGACTGGTATGTCCTGGCAGAGGAGGCGGCGATAGACCTACTGAAGAGGCACCGCCAGGGGAAACCATGGGCCTGCCCGCCACCCAAGCAAACACGTGAGGGGGGAAAAACCACCGTACATGGCTAAAAAATCAACAGGCTGTTTCAAATGAGGGAGAGAGGGTCACCGTGCCACAGAATGCTGCTCAAAAGCCCCCCAGCGTAAATCAGAGGCATCACCCTCCAAAAGATTAGGGAAGTCCCAAGGCAACCCAAAAGAATCTTCCATGAAGGGGAAAGAGGCTGTAGAGTCCACAACCCTTGCCAAGAACTGGGATTGGATTCCGGCCTACACCACAGGGGCGGTGGACACCTCAGAAGACAGCTCTGAAGGAGAACCATTGGTAAGTGGATCCATTCCACCTATCCTTAAGACAGTGACTATATTTGCTTCCTCTATATCTGAAGCCGTCAAAGTAAAAGCCCTAATAGACTCTGGTTGCACCCGCTCCCTCATCATCCCAACGCTGGTGGGGAATTTGAGCATCCCAGTGAGGAGACTAAAACAACCAATCTCCTTTAGCCAATTGGATGGGTCAATAGCGGGGGGGGGGGGGCAGCTACCCTAGCCACTTTACCAATTCACCTGTCCCTGGGGACTCATGAGGAAGACATAGCGTTTGTAGTGGCCCCAGGCATGGAATGCCCAATGATTTTAGGACTGGAATGGCTGAAGAAATGGAACCCCAGGATAAATTGGAGGACAGCAGAACTCAACTTCCCAGAGCGGGAGCATAGGAGCTTAAAACCACAAAGTATCCCCCCAGCCCAAAGAGAGGAGTCAGCATCAGTGGGGGAAGAGAAGGGATTACCAGAGATACCAGAGGAATACAGGGACCTTGCAGAAATTTTCATTGAGGAACAGGCAGATGAGCTTCCCCCCCCACCACCCCACAGACTGTGCTATAGAATTCAAACCCGGGGCAAAACTCCCAAAGCCCAGGATGTATGCCAGGAGCCCAAAGGAAATGGCGGAGATGGAAAGATTCATAAAGAAAAACTTAGAAAGAGGATTTATTGAGCCTGCCAAACCCAAAGTGGCCACCCTAGTCCTGTTCAGGGAGAAGGACAGCTCATTTCACTTGTGCGTCGATTACCATTCCCTTAATGCAATTAGTGAATGTAATCTGTATCCCCTACCCCTAATGAATGGTATGCTATACCACCTATCGAAAGGAAGGATTTTTACCAAACTAGACCTGAGAGAAGCATATTACCGCATTAGGATTAAGGAAGGAGATGAATGGAAGACTGCATTCAATTGCCCAATGGGTTGCTACCAGTTCAAAGTACTGCCATTTGGACTGCAAGGGGCCCCCACAGTCTTTATGCAATTAATTAATGAAGTCCTAAGAGAGGACCTATATAAGGGGGTCCTGGTTTACTTAGATGACATCCTTATCTTCACTGAGACCAGAGAGGAACATATTAACCTAGTCAGAGCAGTCTTGAAAAGGTTGTGGGCTGCCCACCTATATGCTAAACTATCGAAATGTGAATTCCACCAGGAAAGAATAGACTATCACATATCCCCAGAGGGCATCGAAATGGACCCTGAGAAAGTCAGGGCAGTATTAGAATGGGCACGCCCCCCCACCCGCACTTGGAAGCAATTGCAAAGTTTCCTGGATTTGCAAATTTCTACCGCCAATTCATCCCTTCATTTGTCCAAATAGCCCTGCCCCTCACAAACTTGTTGAAAATGAGGGGGGGTCCCCAGTGAAACCCAGCCAGCCTCTGAAGTGGACAATGGAATGTCAAGCAGCATTTGAGAGGCTAAAGAGACTTTTTTCTGCTGAACCTGTCCTGAGACACCCAGATCCCGATCAACCTTTTGTAATACAGGCAGATGCTAGCAATGTGGCAGTGGGAGCTGTATTATTACAGGAAAATGAGGAGGGGGCATTGCAACCATGTGCATATACATCCAGGAAACTCACGGAGACAGAACAACGTTGGCCCGTGTGGGAAAAGGAAGCTTATTCTGTGAGATGTTCATTACTTACATGGCGCCAGTTCCTGGAAGGAAATAAAATCCCCTTCCAGGTCTGGACAGACCACAACAATTTGAAAGCACTAAAAACACCCAGGAAACTCACTCCTAAGCAAGCCCACTGGTCCCAACATTTTCACCGATTCAATTTCACTCTCAAACACTTACCAGGGGGGAAGAATTTCCTGGCGGATGCATTATCTCGCATGCCCCAATATAACAGCACATGGACCACTGACTCTAAACCACTTGTGCCTGAACAACAACTGGCAGCACCAGTCACCACCAGGGCCCAAGCAAAAATGAAGCTGAAGGTGGATAGCCTAACTGGAATAGAATTCCGAAAGTATTTAGAAAGCGATGAATGGTTTCAGAAAAATAGACATATGTGCACAATTAAAGATGAACTACCCTGGGTGGGTAAGAAGTTATACATACCTGCCACCCAGAGGATCAATTTCATGCAACTGTGCCAAATCAGCAGGACATTTCAGGTTTGTAAAAACCTTACACTTTACTAAAAGGCAATTTTGGTGGCCATCCATGAAAAGGGACATAGAAAGCTATGTGGGCAGCTGTCAAATTTGCACGATGGCTAAGAGGCTGCAAGAGAAATCACCAGGACTGTTACAAACGGTGGCGAACCCCTCAGTCCCATGCAAAGAAATAGCCATGGATGTTATAGTGGAATTACCAGAAAGCAACGGGAACACTGTAGTCTGGACTGTCACAGATCTGTTTTCCAAACAGGTGCATTTCATACCTTGCCAAAAGATCCCCACCGCAAAAGCCTTAGCAAAACTTTTCATGCAGCATATTTACAAATTGCATGGGGCACCACAACGCATCATATCTGATAGGGGGTGCAATTTATGTCGGCATTTTGGAATGAATTTTTATCCCTTTTAGGAACCACCTAAGGACTGACATCTAGTCATCATCCTCAACCTAACGGTCAATGTGAAAAATCTAACTCAGTACTTGAGCAATATTTAAGATGCTTTATTAATTTCCAGCAAACAAACTGGACTGACCTACTGCCTTTCGCAGAAGTGGCATATAATAATGCAGTCCACTCCAGCACAGGTTACACTCCTTTTCAAGTAGCTACCAGTCAAAGTTTCAACCCCATGCCAGAACTAACCCCAAATGAACCGGTAATTCCCAAACTGAAGGAATGGATTGCTCAATTACAAAACATCTGGCCAATTGTTAGGAAAGCTTTAGATGAAGCTAGGCAAGCATACAAGACACAGGCGGACAAAAAAAGAGTCGATCCCATACCATTTAGGATGGGAGAGATGGTATATTTATCCACAAAATACCTTAAATCACTATATTGGACCTTTTCCAATTAAAAGAATCATAAACCCAGTAACAGTTGAATTAGGACTACCCAAAAATCTTAGGCAGATACACCCAATTTTTCACTGCAGTTTACTAAAAAGAGAACAACAGTCACCCCTACGAACAAAAATCCCACCACCACCACCTGCCATCATCGTGGAAGGAGAACAACACTTTGAGGTGAAGGAAGGAAATCCTAGATTCCAGGAAACACCATGGAGCAATTCAATATCTAGTAGCTTGGAAACACCTCCCCTCCTCAGAAAATAAGTGGGTCAATAAACACCACATTAGAGCACCAAAGTTGCTTAAGATATTCATACAGAATATCCTAACAAACTGAGCTAACATTTATTTTTTATTTCCTCTACAGATGGACCTATCTTTCTTTTAAAGAGAGCAGATTGTCAGAATCCATTTATATCCCATTCCTAAATCTCTATCTGTATACCCCAAATCTCACCCCTCACTGGATTCTGCCATTCCCAAGGAGGAGAAGAGAAGATGTTAATTGGCCATCCCTATCCATTTGATGCACGGTTGTTTATTCAGCGTGCCTGGAGGCCCTCATCAAAGACCAGGGAAAGAACCTTTGAACTGAGAAGAACAAAGAAAGGCGGGGGGGGGGGGAAATGATTCTGGTTTGTATCTTCGACTGGAATCTGAAGGGGAGGAAGTAAATGTCGTAAAGCCATGGAAGATCCCTTTTCCCATGGAAGGTTTTGACACCTGAACCTTAATTGATCTGGGACTCACCAAATGGACTGAGGGGAGGGGGTTTTTACTTGGGGACACTTTAAAAGTATCAATCTGCAACACAGTTTCCAGATCATGTCTAGACTTGCCACTGACAATCATGTTTTAGTAAAAGTTCCTGCTTGGACAATCCTGTATCCAAGAGTTCTTTCCTAAGACGTGGATTGGGGTGGGTCCTGACATGGGAATCACATCAGCCCTTTTCCAATTCTATGGTACTTCCCCGGTGCTCCAGGATTTATGCAGAATGTGGTGCAACGTTTCTGAGATAACTTCTGCCAGCTCTTTCAGAACTCTGGGATGTAGCCTGTCAGGTCCCAGTGATTTATATTCATCAAGGTTAGATAGGTGCTCCATTACCATTTTCTTTGTTATTTTAATTTTTGTTTCTGGTATGTCTCTTGTACTGGGTTTTTTTTTTTTTTTTGGTATGTTGGGCTGTAGTTTCTTTCTGTGTGAAGACTGACACAAACTATGAATTAAGCAGCTTCGCTTTATCCCTGTTGCCTGTAATTTCCTTGCCATCTTCTCCCTTTAGCAGGCCTATGGTTTCCTTCATCTTTTTCTTGTTGTTAATATGTTGGAAGAAGCTTTTTTATTGTCCTTGATTTCTGTTGCTAGCCTTTGTTCATTCTGAGCCTTTGCTTTCCTGACTTTGTCTTTGCATGCTCTGGCTGTCTGCTGATAATCGGCTTTGTTATATGCCCCTCTTTCCATTTTTTGTATTTGTCCTTTTTGTCTTTTAGTTTGTTAGTGAGTTCTTTGTGCAGCCATGCTGGTTTCTTCTTGGATTTCTTGTTTTTCTTTCTCAGTGGTATTGTGTTGATATAGGCTTTTGTGATTACATTTTTCAGGGTTTCCCATGCTTCCTGAGTTATTTTCCCCTTTAGGATTTTCATCCATGGGATTTTTCCTAAGTTCTCTCTTAGTTTGAAGTTGATTGGTTGGATTGTTTTCTATTGCTGGTGTTTGCATTATATTAAATTCTAGTATGACATGGTCACTTTCACCCAAGTAATTTTGATTCCCTCTATCACTTCTTCTCAGTTTGTAAGGATTAAGTCCAGTATAGCTTTACGTCTAGTTCTCTCCTCCACCTTTTGAGTGACAAAGTTGTTGGCTAGGTTGGTTAAGAATCTGTTTGATCTCCCGCTCACTGCAAAGTTTGTCTCCCAGTTGGTATCTGGGTAGTTGAAGTCTTTTATTAAAACATTTATCAGATATTAAAGATTAATATAAAGTAATATAAAGTTAAATTAGAGAAGACAAATGAGAGAAAAATGTGAAATGAGAAAATAAGAAAGCTATAAAATAAAAATATAATTAGAAACAAGGAAAACATACTTATGCCCAGTACTCTTTAATATCTTCATAAATGACTTAGATGAGGGAATAGAAGGGGAACTCATCAAATTTGCAGATGACACTAAACTGACAAGAATAGCCAACACCCCAGAAGACAAGCTCAGGATCCAAAAAGAACTTGACAAACTCAAACAATGGGCCCTATCCAACAAAATGAACTTTAATGTGGAGAAAAGCGAAGTTTTACATTTAGGCAGGAAAACACAAAGGTATAAGTACAGATTAGGCAAGACCTGGCTCAAAAACAATAACTATGAGAGAAACCTTGAAGTCTTAGTGGACGATCACTTGAATATGAGCCAGCAGTGTGCAGCAACAGCCAATAAAGCTAATACAATCCTGGGTTGTATAAAGAGAGGTATAGAATCAAGATCAAAGTATTAGTACTGCTTTATAAAACCCTAGTAAGACCACACCTGGAATACTGCAATCAGTTTTGTTCACCATGCTATAAAAAAGATGTTGAGAGTTTGGAAAAAATTCAAAGAAGAGCAACTAAGATGATCAATCTCTGGAGACTAAAACATATGAAGAACGGCTGCAGGAATTGGGTTTGGCTAGTCCAGGGGTTGGCAACCTTAAACACTCAAAGAGCCACTTGGACCCATTTCCCAGAGGGGGAAAAAAAGTGGGAGCAGCAAAACTCTCTCGCGCACACGTGTGCACACACAAGGGGGGGAGCTTGTTTGAAGAGTTTAATTAAAAAGAAATAGAGGCTACTGTGCATGAGTTCTCTCTCTCCCTCCCTCTCTCTCTCCCTCCCTCCCTCTCTCTCCCTTTCTTTCTCTCCCTACCTCTGTCTCTACCCTCTCTCTATCTCTCCTTCTGTCCAATCTTATGTTTACCTGATAAGCTTGCTTCACGCTGTTCTCGGACCAGCTGACACATATTCTTATTGGGCTGGCTCTCCTGCCCTGCTTTCTGCTGCTTCCTGTGGAGACACAGCAAAGGCAGGAGCCCCACCCAATAAGCTTGTCAGCTTCTCAGAGAACACCATGAGGCCACTCTCTTTTTTACACACACACACACACACACACACACACACACAGAGAGAGAGAGAGAGAGAGAGAAGGGAAGTGCAAGTGCCTCTCTCTGTCCCTCTCTCTCTCTCTGCAAATGGTGGAGGATGACTGGGAGCCACAGGAGAAAGCTGAAAGAGCTGCATGCGGCTCTAGAGCTGCGGGTTGCCGAGCCTTGGGCTAGTCTAAAGAAAAGAAGAAATAGGGGTGACATGATAGCAGTATTCCAGTATTTGAGGGGCTGCCACAAAGAAGATGGGGTCAAATTATTTTCCAAAGCACCAGAAGACAGGACAAGAAACAATGGCTGGAAGCTGATCAAAGAGAGAAGCAACCTGGAATTAAGGAGAAACTTCCTGACAGTGAGGACAATCAACCAGCGGAACATGCCTTCAAAAATCGTGGGCGCTCCATTATTAGAGGTTTTTAAGAATAGACTAGACAGTCATTTGTCTGAGACAGTATAGGTTCTCCTGCTTGAGCGGCAGGCTGGATTAGAAGACCTCCAAAGTCCCTTCCAGCTCTATTCTATTCTGAACAGTTATATGATATATAGAGAAGCAACTCCCATTCATCTTTACAGCAGTTACAAGCAAACAAATTCACACCTCCTTTTAAAAAATTATATCTTTTTTTCCATATTCAACACTTTTTAATCAACAAATTCATAAATTACCAATTCATTTTTTCTGTTTTCAGTCAAAAGTAAATAACAGATGCCAGACTTATCCTTGATCAAACAGGTCAGTTTTGCCATTTCTGCAAATTCTGTCATCTTCACAATCCATTTCCTTTGTAGGTATTTGAATATTTTGTTTGTGCATATAATAACCTCGCTGCAGTCACCATATACAAAACCAATCATCCATAGATCCTTTATAATTGACTATCCACAAATACATTTTGCCATATTTTTCACTGTTTCTCTTAACTTATAGGAATTACCTTCCTTTTGCTTTTAAGCTTTAATCTTCCATTTTCAGGCTTTTCCTCTGCATCATCTACTTCTTTGCTTTAATTACTTGAACTGTTTTGCACCACACACACACACACAAACAAACACAAACACACACAGACACACACACAAGTCCTATTGACATTTTGTGAGAAACAGAAAATATAATGTTATGATATTATGATTATACATTTTGAGGATTCAAATAAAAATAATAAATTATAGAGTATATATAAATAATGTTATCATCATAGAATAAGAGATTATTTTATATTTAAATTACTACTAAATTGCTGTAAAAGTAAATTTGGAAGTTACTTCTTTATCATACTTTTTTCTTTTCTTTGATTTCTGCATCTTTGTCTTTGTTCTTTCTTTGATTCATTCTTCTTTCATTCTAAGTATTAGTGCTTGATAGCTTTTATTCTGTATTAACTATTTAAAAATATTAAAAAAAAAACCAACACACACTAACACCTCATTGTGGTAAAGTCATTTTGCTATTCCTGGACAATACATTCACAGTTTCTGGTCTGCTCAAATAAACAAATCTGCCTTAATCATAAGTTACAACACTTCACACAGAAGTCAAAAGATTGGTTTCATTTGTATACATCTAACTTAGCAGAGTAGGGACGCGGTGGCTCAGTGGGTTAGGACGCTGAGCTTGTCGATCAGAAGGTCGGCAGTTTGGTGGGTCGAATCCCGAGTGCCGCGTAACAGAGTGAGCGCTGTTACTTGTCCCAGCTTCTGCCAACCTAGCAGTTCGAAAGCACGTAAAAATGCAAGTAGAAAAATAGGGACCACTATGGTGGGAAGGTAACAGCGTTCCATGCACCTTTAGCGTCTAGTCATGCCGGCCATATGACCACAGAGACGTCCTCGGACAAGCGCTGGCTCTTCGGCTTTGAAACGGAGATGAGCACCAGCCCCTAGAGTCGGAAACGACTAGCATGCATGTGCGGGGGAACCTTTACCTTTACCTAACTTAGCAGAATTCTGGCATTTCAGACTAAAAGAGCTCGACTTAAAAAAAAAAAGATGCTTTTTGCTGCAAAGACCATGAATCTATTTACACAGAACTAGCTTACAGTCTTTCCAGAAAGCAAAATATATTTACACGAAGGACAATGAGACTCAATAACTGTAGAACAGAATCAGGCAGTCAAGAGTGTCCAAGAAAAGCTGCAAAGTTGTCTTGAGAATCTATCTTCATATTTTGCTATGATTCCTGTCTAATATAGCTGAACATATAAGTATATTTATGGACATCATTATAATCAGAATCATAAACCAAGTTCCAGATCAAGAATATCCTTTCAAAAAATAAATCTTGCAATAGAAAAAGGTATTTTATGATGTGACACTGAACAGGCTGGGACTGGTAACTGCATGCAGAAATTCTCAGTGCCCAGAGGTTGAGTCTGCCATAAATAGGCTATCAAAAATAAATTTCTTGGGAGTAAAAAGGAGTTGTATGACTATTATTCCACTATTTTGCCTATCAGTCACAATTCAATTATACTGGTTAACATCAGATAGGGAGAAATGATGCCAGAAATATGTAACTCTATAGTAATTGCAATAGTAGTATACTCACTCCTTGGCATCCGGCTGTTCACCTAATGCCCATGTCTGTGTTGCATGATGTGTTCTCTGCAGTGCTACAGTATTCCTTGATGGCTCTGCAGCATAAATGTGAAAACCCTAAGAGCCTGTTCTGTGTTCATATAATTGTGGCTACTTCATACTTTGTGATTCTTGAAATTTCATTAGTAATGACATTGACATTGCCCCAATGTCACTGCTATCAACAATATTGGTTCAACATGCTCAGTCGTAATCAGTCCCAATGTCAAGATGTATGATATGTCAGCATTTAGACACATTTGTACTTTACACCACAAGTTCAGCCGTATCATTATACTGTCATGGACAAAATGGCAATATTTTTTTTAAATAATTATATTATATACTAGACAACACTGTGACTTGCCTCAATTAGATCTCTGAAGAAAGCAGAACTCTTGAAACAGGCTTAGTCTCAATAGGAACGTTTTATTGAGAGTTAGTGATGGCAAGAGAGCAAAGCAAGGTCTGAAATTTGGCGCAGAAAGGATTACATCAAAAAGGCAATTCAAAACTCCTCCCCCCAGTGTCCAACCATCTGGCTGAAATCCAGCCAATCCACAGTTGCCACCTTGTTATGAGAAGCTGGAGATATAGCGCTGATCTCAAGGTCTCTCTCAGTTTTGTTTCCCAACGGTCCCAGGCTTCATTGTCTGCAGATTAGGCAGATGTTCTCAGGTTGCATTCCTCTCACCCAGAGGAAGGCCATCTCGTACAGAGCAGAGCAAAGCAAATAATAATCCCCATGGAAGCACCCTCCCCAAACAGTATGGCAAGCCCAGAAAATACATAGGCAAAAAAGCAAGAAAGGGAAAAATGGAATGAGTAAAGGCATATACATTTGATGGGCTCTGACAGACCCATCGGGTCATACTTTGTTTGCTGTGACCAGAAAGAACATTAAATTTTAAACTGATCACTTTTTTTACCCCAATGCTAGATAGTCCCATGATCATTTTAAAAGTGTGTATGTGTTTCTGTGTGTGTGTGACAAAAATAATTGTAGTGGCAAATGACATTCAAGAATAAATCTATATTTATTTACTTACCTAAACCTTTGGCAGGGAGTATTGGAAATCATGATTATGTGATTGCAGGAACAGTGTACATGTTAAGGTAAAAATCACCTTAGTAGAGGGCGAAGGACCGTGCTTCAGAGAATGCATGATGTGCATGAAGGAAGGAAATAAAACACGACGCATAATCTTACTAAATACCTTTTAATTACAAAAATATAAAAACTAAAATATATTATAAAGAGAGCTAGCTGACTACATCCTAACGTAACAGACAGTAACAGCAAAGTGAAAAAGACAATAAAGAAATAACTGTGAGAAAACAGTCTGAAACCATAACATAACTAGTCATATGGGATTCACTATGGTTACCAGATAAGTGGTATCTCCACAGGTGCAGAGAGCAGGGGAAATGTACAGTTAGAAATGAACTTTTCTGACGAACAAAAAAAACGTGCAGTGACATTCCCCTTCTTTCGTCAGCAAAGTGAAGACTCAAGTAAGGCACATCTTCTCACGCAGATACTCATGCTGGGCTGTAGGAAGTGGTTTGTTCAGCATATCAGCAATTTGATCACGTGTAGGCACATACTGTAATGACACAAAACCTTGTTTAAACAGTTGCCTTATGTTTTGATATCGGATGTCAATGTGTCTGGACCTTGAACCTGTAAAACGTGTTTCAGAAATATAAACCACAGATTCATTATCTTCCATCACAGTGATCGGTCGAATAGGATGTGTCCAGATATCTGTGATTAAAGCATCAAACCAGGTTAAAGAATTGCATGCATCAGACACACAAGCATACTCAGCTTCTGTAGAAGAACAAGAAACAAAATTCTGTTTACGCACATGCCAGTAAACAGGACATCCATTTAAAAACATCATGTAACATGAAGTACTTTTTCGTGACTTCTTATCACTTGCCCAATCTGAATCTGCATAACAACATAACTCTGCATAATCAATATGTGTTGGTTCCAACAACAACTTCATGTCTATTGTGTGTTTTAGATACCTCAATACCTTTTCAACACATGTCCAATGACAGTACAGGCCACCACTGTGTGAATAAAACTGGTCTGAACATCATGGAAATTTCAATTCCACAGGAATTATGTGTCCCTGATTTTTACATATTCTTTAAGTTAGCAGATTTTAGGCACCTTGATTCAAAAATTGTTCCAATATAGTGTACAAATTTGAACTAATGTGAGGGTACAAACAACAGATGAACACCAGTATTTTAGTACTATAAAGATAGACTATAATATTATTGATTGATTGATCAATATTTGGGTAACAAAGGAAGAGCAATTTGATATTTTGATCAAAAATGAACTGCCTTTTAGAAGAATATGGTTTATTTTTATTATTCCCTCTTCATTCTTGAGTAGATTGAACAACACAAATTTTATACTATTTAATTAAAGTGAAAATTAATGGGTTTTATCTGTTATGTATTGCCCCAGCAATTAGACTAGAATAGAGCTGGAAGGGACCTTGGAGGTCTTCTAGTCCAGCCCCCCGCTCAAGCAGGAGAATTACACCATCTCAGACAAGTGACTGTCTAGCCTCTTCTTAAAAATCTCCAGTGATGGAGTGCCCACAATTACTGGAGGCAAGCTGTTCCTCACTGCCAGGAATTTTTTCATTAATTCCAGGTTGCTTTTCTCTTTGGTCAGTTTCCAACCATTGTTTCTTGTCCTGCCCTTTGGTGCTTTGGAGAATAATGTGACCCCCTCTTCTTTGTGGCAGCGCCTCAAATACTGGAACACTGCTATCATGTCTTCCCTTATTTCTTTTCTTTAGACTAGCCAAACCCAAGTCCTGTAGCCATTCTTCGTATGTTTTAGTCTCCAGGTCTTTGATCATCTTAGTTGCTCTTCTCTGATTTTTTTCCAAACTCTCAACATCTTTTTGTAATATGGTGACCAAAATTGGCTGCAGTATTCCAGGTGTAGTCTCACTAGGGTTTTATAGAGCAGTACTAATACTTCACGTGATCTTGATACTATGCCTCTGTTTATACAAGCTAGGATTGTTTTAGCTTTTTTGGCTGCTGCTGCATACTGCTGGCTCATAGTCAAGTGATCGTCCACTAAGATTCCAAGGTTCCTCTCACAGTTCCTGTTTTTGAGTCAGGTCTCACCTAATCTTACTTGTACCTTTGCTTTTCTCCACATTGAAACTCATTTTGTTGGATAGAGCCCATCCACAATCATGCATATCAATGGTGTGTCTCCACTACACATAATATGAGGCAAGACTCCATATACTATTTTTACTCACTATTTTCATTTTCATTTAAAAAACAAACAAACTGATTTTAAAGCTGGAATTAGAATGTATTTCTCACTTTAAATATTCAAGCTAACTATAATCAACTACAATGAATTGTCCATACAAGCAAATTCCTTACATTATAAATTAAATGAATTCATTCCTTTACTTTTAGAGTTTCACAGATATGAAACACAAATTCTACTATATAGCATGTCTTTTCCATTATAGAGGCCCTTGGAAGGAGATCCACTCTGCTGGTGTTTTGAAGGGTCTTGGAGGGCTGGCTCTTCTCCCAGGCTTTTGGTGAGGATGAGTGAAGCCCCCTTTAGAGTGTGTGTGTGACAGGAACTTTTTGTTCCCATCTGGGGTATTTTTGTCATCTCTACCATCTTTTATTCTTTATTTTTGTTTACAGTATCATTATATTTTTTTCTTGTTTTTAATGTTTTTATTTGCAAAATGAAAAATGTTGGTAGGAGTCATGTAGCATGTAAATTTAAATAAATAATAATAGATATAACTTTACTAAGCCTCATGTTTTAAAATTCAGGCATTAGGCATGTCATTGACAGAAAGCCAAGCACCTCTGCTAAACATGGAATAGCCCTTGATTCAGAAAGTTCAGTAAGTTTTCTTTTTCTGAACTTACAGGGACAAAAGTGCTCAATTGCTAATTGGACATCACAGGTCTGTTGCTTTTCAAATCAATCAGCTCATACCAAAAGTTATCCCTAGATACAAACATGACAGTCTGCCTTTGGTTTCTAAGTTTTTGGGTGAAATACAGATTTGTTGATGCAAAAGCTAGAAACCCTGCTTACTTGCCAGGATTACATTTTGTTTACTGTCATGTTTTTTGTATCTATAAAGATATTACATACTGTACATCAGGACTATATGCTACCTCCATAAAAGGCATGTGCTTCTGGCAGGTATTGGCTTAATTCCATAACTTACCTTTTCCCTCGTGGTTAAAATAACTTAGCTCAACATTATGGAAAGCTCCCCTTCCCTTCCTGTCACATTTATCTTATGACAAAGATTGGTTGCCAGTTCAATTATGGCTACAGAATGTAACTAATAATAACAAATATTTAACATATATCAGGGATAAGGTTGGCTCACAAGCAACAGCAGCATCTAGTGGCTCTGAGCTGAAGAAATGTACTAGCATATGTAATATTCAATCAGGTCCCTCTTCTGCCTTACATTAATGCTGATGATTATTATTTACATTGTACTCTATGGTACATACAAAATGTGTGATATTAAGCATACGACACCAAGGTTCTGCTCAATCACACATAGCTTAATGACTTGTTCAGTAATAAAAAGATCTCGATTACCTTTAATTAGCCCAAACATTCAGTTGAATGATATCCAGGGCACATATTCTTTATCAGCAGAACAATTGAGACTATAAACTGACTTCCACATTTCCCAAAAGCAGTGAAATGAATTTTAAAAAACTGAAACAGCAGCAGTCAATGTTGAAGGTGCCTTTCCAGGGGAATTTTTTAAAAAAATACATAGATGCAGTGGTGGGATTCAGCCAGTTCACACCATTTTGGCAGAAATAGGAGCTAATTTTTGTTGCCCAGGTCCAGAATGGACTTCTGGAAGTGGCATTCACACAGAGAACCAATTGTTCATATATTTGAATCCCACCACTGCATTGATGAAAGAATTATTTGAGGGAAGGGACCATCGTTCAGTTGCATACCTTGTGCTTTGTAGGCAAGGAGTCCCAGCTTCAGTTCTTAGAATTTACAGTTAAAAGCAGATCAAGTAGTAGATGACAGGAAAGACCTGCTCATGACTCTGGAAAACTGCTTCAAGGATGGACAATCCAGGGCAACAAAGATAAATGTCCTAACATTAGTGCACAAGGCATCTTGCTATTCTATCAACAAATATCATCATGGACTGAACCAGCCTTTGTGTTCCTCTGCATAAATCTTCTCAAAGGAGTTTCAGAGAATGTCTTTACTCTATTTGGAATTTTCTATTATAATGATATATGATCTCTTGCTTCCTCCTGGGAGGCGATGATTTATAACTGTTTTCAGTTACCTATGTAAAAGCTTTAAGAACATTAATGGATTTTCTGAATGCCTACCATCATAGTCAGCCCAGCCATTAGGCACAAGGCAGAAAATGCCTCAAGAAAAAAATGGGGAGGCAGAAATGAACTGTTGTATGGTAAATCTACAAACCCCTTGCAGCTTGCAACAGGAGTAATGGAGGAAATATCCAGTTGCCAGTATTGAAGCAAGAGAACTTTGGTCAGCATTTAACTCTGAATGGGAGCAGAGGAGAATTTTATGTTTCATTGCTTTGGATTAGTTCCATTTGATGTAGGAAAACCCATTTCTGTGCTTCAGTGCTAAACGTATTTTTAAAAAGCACTCTCAATCTACCTTTACTGATACTGTAGTATATATATACTGTAGTATATACGTTGGATAAAGACAGAGTCTCACTATTACCAATATAAACATCTGATTTTGTATCTATACTGGGAAGCATACCACAATGTTGGCGTATATCAGAGCTGCATCTGCGTGCAAATTCACACTCACAGATTGTCTTGTCTTGTCTTGTCTTGTCTTGTCTTTTCTTGCCTTGCCTTGCCTTGCCTTGCCTTGCCTTGCCTTGCCTTCCTATCTTAATTTAGCTTATCTTATCTTACATGAGACACTTAACATCAAAGTCATGAGATAATTTTATTTTTTTATTAAATTAAATCCTTTTATTTTCTTAATCAAGACCCAAACCAATACAATTCTTCACAATTAGAAGACGCTTCTGTTCATGTTGTTGGAAGAAAAATCTGGTCCTGTTCCAATCTGGGAGGATGGTCTAAATAAAATGGAGGCTGACTGCTTGGGAAAGAAGGTTTCTGTTTATTGATGAGCAGAACCAGTTCTGGGACAGCAGGCAAAATGAAGTTGAGAGTAGGTTTTTATACATTCTTTGGGGATTTGGGTTTGAGATGCCTATTCCTGTTGAAATGTACTTTAATCTGTGCTTGAGTGTGCCCTTTTGGTAATCTAATTATGGTTGCCTGACTCCCATTATGGCTGGAAAGTCCTGTCCTGTCCTTGGACCTGGGTGGGGAATGTAGATTTTAGGAGTCTTTGTTTTTTCTAATCATATTAACTCCAGCCTTCTGTGGGAACTGTGGGTGAAAGCATTTTGCTTATGAATAGTATGGTCCAGTCTTTCTGAATGGATTACAAGATTTCCATTTCTAAAGATTGGCGTACTCAGGTTTCTGCTTGAGGCTGGAAGACTGAGGCTGTTTCTGCCTTTTTAAAGATGTTTTATCCATTTCTCCTTTAAGGGAAATATTCTATCCTCCTTCTTTTAATATCCTCCAAAATATTTCATTCTGTGTGTGGGGGGGGGGGGTGTTGACTTCCTACAATGTGGAGATATCTTTTTCATAAATCTTTTCACACAAACACACACACAAATGGGGATGCTTAAATGTGTATGGAATAATACTGCATCCTTGTTTATCTTCTATCATAAATATTACTAAAAAGCTTATTATTGATTTTTTTATTTTATTTTACAAGATCTCACATTGTCTTCTTCCCAAAACTGTGAACCCATTGAACTAACCTCCAAAACTTTTGGTCAGGAATCCATGGAAATGTTGTAATATGTGGCAAAGAACATACCTGTTTCTTATGAAGGGAAAATATCAAGTTTTTTAGGACTCACCAATATCAGCACTGATAGGGCAGCCATTATTCGGTGTTTTGAGAAGGTAGCAAATTAGGTTTAATAGCTGTTGTACTTGATTAGCAAAATTGGGGCAGAGACAAATAGGGATTTTCTACCTTAGTGGCCAAAAGAATTTTTCTGACTTGGGGATTATGCACTTAGACATTAGAGAAGGAGCTCTATTTTCTGCAACTTTTCAGAAAACTCTTAAACTATCATAGCCAGATTAAGTTTCACCATAATTCTGCATCAACCAAATATAACCTAGAAACAAAACAAATACTCCTTGGTACTCCTCTACTCAGTCCTCTGTCTTCAGTCTGTCACCCTCCTGTAATTTCTTAGCTTCCAGGGTCGTTTGGAAGGTTGCCCTTATTTGTAAGAAAGATTTATAGTAGTTAACAAGCTGTTTTGGAGGGTTATTCTTACTGAGTAATCTCTGATAGGTGTCTAAGGGATTGCAATGTTCCCTAGAAGACAGCCTTTAAAACATCTGGTTTATATGATCAAGCCAAAAATCTAAGTAGTTTACTTTCTTTTTAAGCCAGTATCAGTCCTGCACATACTATATCAGGGGGGAAATTTCGTTCTATTTTATAACCTCATAAAATTACTGAAAAATTCCAAGTAGAAGAAGAAAGTGGTAAATAAAATATTTAGAGTTCTAAATCTCCTCATTACTTCTTGGCTACTTTGGGTAGTGAAAATCCATAGTTACTAAAAGAAAAAGAATGACAAATCCCTAATAAATGTTTTGGCTTTCTCAGCCAAGTGAAGTCCTGAGGCAAGCCTAAATCTAACATCTAAATGGCCTTCTGGGAAATATTTTGAAGAACTGAGGCAGTCATGTAGAGGGCAAAATGACCATCATTTGCATCGTGCTTCATGATATATTAATTTCAGCCTGTTACTCATAACTCTAAGGAAATTAATCATTTTGGAAACTACAAACTTCCAGAAGAAATATTCATGAGAATTTTAACTTAAACGAACACTTCACTTGTCATCTCTCAAAACAAATGTCGATGTTTTCCTTATCTAGAAAATATTGAAAAACTGAATGTACAGCATAGTAGGAAAGTGAATAAAGTAACCATGTAAAGCACATTGTTAACATAAAAGAAATTTAATTGTTTCCAACATAGGTGTTAATTTTTAACTCAAGCGTATGATTCACAGACTAAAACAGAAAAAAGGTTGAACTATAGCCTAAAAGAATGAGCATAAAGATAAAAGAGAAATACACCATGCATATTCTTTAAAAGTTTCAAAGCTTCCCATATTTTTATTATTATTATTATTATTATTATTATTATTATTATTATTATTATT
>JAKJMR010018097.1:63399-81770 GCA_024449315.1 Daboia siamensis | reverse complement strand
TTATTATTATTATTATTATTATTATTATTATTATTATTATTATTATTATTATTATTATTATGATTATTATTTATTAGATTATTATTCTCAGAATTTTATCCCACCTTTTATATATCTGGTCAGCTCAAGACAACAAACTCATTTAATACTCCTGCCTCCTATTTTTCCCACAACAAGCCTATTAGCTGGGTTGTCTGAAACAGTGTGTGATTGGCCCAAAATCAGCCACCTGGATTTCATGCCTAAGGAAAACCTAGAACTTACAGACACCCAGTTTCAGATTCACTCCTTAATCACTACGCCAACTTCATTGTTGGTGTAAGCCTTAGTTTATTTTAACCTTGCCTTTTTGACAAAATTGATACCTAACTTCGCACATCATACTCTAAAACCATGGTTTCCAAATAAATAAACAACAGAATGGCATACCAGCACCCAGTAAAATTATGAATCAAGAATAAAAACATATACTAAAAATTATTGCTATCTAGTTTAGCATAATTACCAAGTACACCTACCACAATAGACCATTGCTACTGATGCTATCAAGGACCCTCCAAACTTGGAGAAATGAGCTGAGATAAGACATTCTGCTTTAGGTGTTATGAAACACCAGTAGGGCCCATTGAAAAGTCAGAATGGTGATAGTGTTATGTGCATGGTTGCCATCTTGACTTTTTGATTTTGCCAATCATAAGAAAAATTCCTCAAGTTTGCTGCTAACTTTTGTGCCTTATTTGGAGGAACTGTTAATAAGATGCAGCAAGAAAGGATGTCTTTTAAACATGCATTCGATCACTCCTAATTTTTCCAAAAATATTTTAGAAGAAAAAAGATGATGAGTCACCAATAATTTTCAAAATTTCATTTGGCAGAAATCTGCTGTGAAATTCACACCAACCCTCAGAACATCAATTTAGGGTAAAAGAGGAAGGAAGTACAAGTAGATATTGTATCCTTTCCAAACAAAGCCAGAGTTTAAAAAATGCTGTGATAGTAAAGTATACCACAGAGAAAGCAAATTAAGTTTTCCTTGGCACAGGTTGCATGAATCTGTAATACTTCTGAAGATATCTGATCAGTGCATCTGATCTGAAATGCTTTCCAAATTCATTAAGAGATTTTATTTCTCTTCTTTCAGATGCTACAATATATTTTGCAAGTACAATCTTTTTTATCAGTATTGTTACTTTGAGTACCCCTATTTACTGACTGACTTCATCATATGCTGGCCTAGCAGGGGTATGCTTGGGAAAGGTCAAAAGGTTAAGATAGCAATCACAACTGTGGGATCAAAGCCCTGTCCTTTTTTATACACATTGCATGTAGATACTCTGTCACTAGTAAATTTTTGTAGTTTTTCCCATTGGCATGGTAGATGCTGATATTATGTTTCCATACCATATAAAGAACATATTTATCTTCTGAATTCAATTTAAAGATGACATAGAGGCCTCTTTACATATGGATGGGATACTCACATTTCATGCTATCTCTGTACCAGGAAGAGTTAATACTGTATCATTGCATTGGCAAGCTTAGATTATTTTTTTGCCTCTGGCTGATATATTTAGATTCTGGGGGCTATGCAGAAATGGAGAAAAATAAGTCACAAGGTAAGAACTTTATGAGGAGATATTGGCTGCTTTCCATCCTAACTCCTACCTCTCATTTTTATATTTATCATTTGCACCAATAAAGAATCAGTGTCATGCTCTTGTATTCTCATAGTTCTTCAGCCCTCTTGTAAACTTCTGGTCCAGAAGTGACATAGGAGGAAATCCTACAAAAGTAATTTAACACTGGGGTATTATCCCTGGAACTGTAAGCAGGCAGCTTTCCATTGAGAACAGCTTCTGCTCATGCCACTTCAAGTGCCTTTTGACTTTTTCCATCTTACCTAAAATCAAGCCACCATGACACCTTATGCTCCATGCCTGTTAAACTGAAGCCCTTAAAATTAGATGTGGTGAAGTGTATGTCAAACAAACTTTCCTTCCCTCTCTTAAGAACAGAGCATCATTCTTTGGTGGAAGATGCAAAACAAAAGGGGAAAAAACCACTTCTCTTTATATGATAGATATTAAAACTATAGAATCTGGAAACAACAAGATAATAGCAGTTAGCCTCTGGCAAGTTGTGGGAGAAAAGAAGCAGGAAAAGTACCATTTGTATTATGCTCATGTCTTGTTTTTCATAAATATTTGGCTAACCATTCTGGAAACAAACACATGGTGAGTTAGGACTTTTGGTTGTTCCAGCAAAGGCCTTGAGATGAATTGGTTAGTATATTATTATGGTTGATCACATTGTCAGAAAGATGTTTAGACTGGATTTAGCACTTTATATACCTATTGAGTCCTTCCCAGAACCAGTGATAGGTTAATGTTGTTTAATAATATAAAGTTATTGTCAATTATTGTTATGATATCAATAATCTTCTTATGCTGTGAAATTTGATATGCAGTTCTCAAAGAGCACCACCATTCTTCAGATTACCAAATGTTTCTTAACTTTTCTCCATGTAATGTAGTAAGCAAGCTATTAATGTTCCCTCCTTCTTCCAACACTGCCTCAGATACTGCCTTTACATATTAGATGTTCCAAATCATTTCATTCACTAAAAGGGGAATCAGACAGCAATTTTAATTTTCCAATATGTCAGCAGTTTTGGGACAGATATCTAATATCTAAATTCATTTAGGCAAATCCTTTTCTCTCCAGTGAGGCTGAAAAACTAAGAAAGACAGTTAGCCGACTAGGAGTCTGGGGGGTTTTTTCCTCATCAAAACTGAGAGAATTATTTTGATTGCTTCAGCAAAAGTATTATTGTCATAGTCAGACTAGATGAAACTGCAGACTTATACAGTATATTATCATATTGAAAGGTAGTTTAGTTGCATATACCTTTAAACAGAATATCATTTGTTATTACTCGAAATGAACTTTTGTTTTAAAAATAAAAGTTATATTAGTATGGAACACTTACTTTATGTCAAATGATTTTTTCCCCCAACCAGATTTTATTTTTTTCAAAAAATAAATATACTGTGAGTTGGCAAAAAGAAATGAGAAACCTTATTCTTCTTGAAATGTGACAAAGTCAACCCTATATAGCCACTAGATCTGCTTTGAATCAACATGGTTTTCCCAACTGCAACAAATTACAGATCAATTGTCATTCAGCTAGCTTTTGTGTTTGCTTCACTGTAGGAGGCTACTGCTTTGAAAAACAAAGGTTTCACAGTAAAATATAATGATATTTCAAGTTTCTTGCTGGTTTCATTTGAAAACAAAATAGGGTAGACTTTGTAACTTGAAAAATTTTACCAGTTGCCAATGAGTATTGAGATGACACATTCTTAATACAAACGCAACATGAGTCATCCTCCACACATACTTATTACCCCATACATATACCCTCAAGCCCACAATTACATTTTGAAGGTGTGATTGCAATCATATGACAAATTTAACATGCATTCATATAGTAAAATACAGGTAGTCCTTGACTTACGACCAAAAATGAGCTCCAAATTTCTGTTGCTAAGCAAGACAGTTGTTAAATTAGTTTTGTCCTATTTTGCAATCTTTCTTGCCACAGTTGTTAAGTGAATCACTGTAATTGTTAAGTTAGTAACACAATTGTTAAATAAATCTGGCTTTCCCATTGACTTTGTTTATCAGAAGGTCACAAAAGTCAATCACATGACCCCGGGACACTGCAACCATTATAAATATATGCCAGTCAGATCTAATTGAATCCAGTCCGTTATTTGCTTACATTTACTAGGCAGAAATTTACCAAATTAAAGCTACTGTAAATTTACCAAATTAAAGCTACTGTAAGCTACTAGATACTGTATTTCCTGAGAGATTCTAGGATACGTATGACTACCCTTAACCTCTTCCCCCTACTTCAGCTTGGGACTGCATAGACTCTTGATATGGGTCACATTCTGGGAAGGCTCTAAGTTGTCCAAATTCTGCCCCTTTTGCTGCTACAGGTGCGCATTTCATCACATGCCCTCACAAATTATATAACCAGTTCGCTACTGTAAAAAGCAGCTGAACCCTCCTCCCCTGCATTCTTCTCAGTTGCATTATTGGAATATTTTTTAAGAATTAGATGCACTCCAAAATTGTATAGCTATTCCGCTGATAGGAAACTACTAGGTTTATTCTATTGCAGTGGGTTTTCCAACCTTCACAAATTGTAAGATGCAGTACTAGATCAATAATTCAAGAATGTAGTAAAGGACCTTAAATCTTGTCTGCTCTGCCTCCAACATACATTCTACAAACATTTGTCCTAAACCAGCTACTTGTTTAAGATGTCATTTCTAGAGGAATAAATGCCACTTCTGCCCTAGGACTTTATATGTTCATAAAAACAGTTAAGACATGTTAAACCAAATTGTGTGAATAGATCCACTTGCAGACATTAGTCATAACATTGAATCAATTTGTTGGGAATAAGTTGTTTTAAAATTTGCAGTATATTTTCTTTTGGAACAGTGAAGGAAAAGAAAACAAAACCTTACAATCCCATCTTTATTTGGGAGTAAATTCAATTTACTTTTGAGATGGTACATACAGAATCACACTGTTGAAACTTAGAAAAGTATACATAGTTGGACAGTGCAAAACCCCTAGAAAGGGCATTTCATAAAATTCTCCTCCAAATCTGCAGAAAGGTAAAGATATGATGAACCCTATTCTGTGGCCATCTCCACATACGAGTAGGTTTGTATGTGCATGGTATATAGACATGTTGAGGGTCTATATAAAAAAATTCCATATGAGCTGAGACTGTGCCCCTGTGGACAAAGGGTTATCAAAACTACTGCTCATGTCGAGGACTTCCGGGTGGCAAGGCTCCGTCGATGGAGGCCATTCCGGCCGTCAGCCCCATTGTTTTCCATGGAGCCACTAAAAACAACGACGTTCAGCTGTTTGGCGGCTTGGAAACCCTCTCCTCGGGAGAAGAGGGGAGTGAGCGTTTAGGTAGGGGTAGAGCTCCCCTAGACCACCAGAGCTTAAATTCTGGTGATTGAAGGGTGTGAGCTCCCCTGAAGCCTGAATTTGCTCCGGGCTCCAGGACTCCTCTGTTCCAAGGCTTTGAAGCAGAGAAGGACGCTGCAACCATCCCTGCTATCAATAATTAATTGTGGATTACCTGGATGCAGGCAGAGCTGTGCAGGAGAATACTGTAATAGCAAGTATTTGAACTTTAACTCTGAATACTTTGAGAGAAAAAGCTGCAAGCGGTATGGAAAGTGAAAGTGTGTAATAGAAATTAACTGGGAGTTAAGATGGCTTCTAAACTAACTAAAGTTCCTAGAAGTGCTGGTGCTTCGCCAGTTCAGCATTCTTCGTTACAGGCTTTGATACCTCCTCCTGTGGCACCTGCACCTGCACCAGCATTAACAATAAAAGATTTACAAGATGCTTTACAAGATGCTTTAAAAACACAATCCCAACAAATAGCTGAACTTATTGAGGAGAAGAATACTGAAATAAAAGCAGACATTTTGGCTGCATTTCAAGGACTTGCAGTTTGTATTGAGCTTCTGGATGATTGCGTGGAAGAGCTCAGTCAAAACAATGTGAGATTAAATGCTAAAATGTTGGATGCTGAAATTGTGATGGAAAAGATTGATGATGATGTAGTTATGATACAATATAGAGATATGGAGTTTGCTGTGAGGATCAGAGGTTTGAAAGAAGATCCTAAGGAAGATTTGAAAGAATTATTGGCACAAGCAGAAGGAGTGTCTTTTGGAGTGTCCAGCAGAAGATATTATGGGGGATATAGACAAAATATTTCGTGTTAATTCTTGGATTGCAAGACAAAGAAAGTTACCTAGAGATGTGGTGGTTTATTTTACAAAGAGATCAATTAGAAATGTGATCATCCAAGCCTTCTATAACAACAGATTTACAGTTGCTGAGCAAGAAGTTTTAATTCTGAAAGAGATTCCTCCAAAAATTTTAAGGAAAAGAAAAGAATTTGCTTTCTTGGCAGATGAATTAAAGAAACGGCAGCTTCAGTTTAGATGGGAGATTCCAGTAGGCATGGTGGTGATGTATGCAGGCACGAGATATCGTCTTGATACAGTTTTGCAGGCACGAGATTTTTATTCTAATATTTTGAAGGCAGGTTCTCCACCATCTTCAGAATTTAAAGGAAGGAATGGTGAAGGAGAGCGTCAGTCGCGAATGGAGAGTAAACAAGGAGCTGAAGGAGCTACTCTGCAGAAGGATAAAGAATCCCAGCAAATTACAGAAGTTCAGTCCCAGGTGCCAACAGAAGAGGTTAGAGAACAAAGAATGACACGGTCCGCAATTAGACGAATGAGACAAGAACAAGAACAACAGAAAGCTACAATTATATCTCAAAAACCTACTTACAGTGAAGCAGTGGGAGGAGCGAAACCGAAGAGAGTGCAGGTGGTCTTGGAAGAGGCGCTCCGAAAGCTTCAGGTCGCAAAAGATGGCAACAAAGTTTCTAACTTGGAATGTTAACGGATTAAATTCCCTGCACAAGAGAAAGAAAGTATTTCAGTATTTAAAACAATTTAGAAATGATGTTATTTGTCTACAGGAAACGCATATTCGAGCAGCTGATCAAAAATATTTGATAAATTTTATGCTGGGTACACAGTTTATTGCGTCTGCTCCAGACAAGAAAAATGGAGTAGTTATTTATGTTAAGAATAACTTAACAGCTAATTTAATTGAAACAGATAAACAAGGAAGATATGTTATAATTGAACTATTAATAGAAGGCAAGAAAATACTTTTGGTTGGATTATATGCTCCTAATCAACAGCAAGGAGAATTTTATAAACTATTACATAGCAAAAAAACTCAATGGGATTATAAAACCTGTATTTTATGGGAGACTGGAATGGTGTTTTGGATGTACAAAAGGACAAAAAAGGTCTTTTTAGAAGTATACCAAGTCATGCTAGATTGCCTAAATCTTTTTTTGAGATGAAAGACGATTTGGAACTGAGAGATGTGTGGAGAGAAAGAAATTTACAAGAAAAAGACTTTACCTTTTTTTCCGATAGGCATCAATCTTTTTCCAGGATTGATTTTGTATTAATTACTAATGATTTTTTTTCTAGGATTAAGAAGATTAAGATATGTCCAAGAACTATATCAGATCATAGTCCAGTATGGATGGAAATAGAAAAAGACAATGGAGACAAGCGGTCTTGGAGACTAAATGAAAATTTGTTTAGATATCAAGAAAATGTGGAAGAGCGTAAAAAACAGATGAAAGAATTTTTTAATATGAATATGTACAAGGGTACTTCTATTGAAATGGTTTGGGATGCAAGCAAAGCTTATATGAGAGGAGTGTTAATATATTTGAACAATAAACATAGACGTAAACTGGAACATAAGCAAAAAGAATTAGAAGAGGAAATTAAGAGGAAAGAGAAGGCTTTAATTTTGAATTCATCTGATAGGAAGATTAAAGAGGTAATTACTTTATTAAGAGGTCAGCTTGCTATGTTGATGGCAGATCAAGTGGCAACTAATTTACGGTATGTTAAACACAATACTTTCTGTAATGCTAATAAGCTGGGTAGGTGATTAGCTTACTTGTTAAGGAAAAAACAAAGGTCACGTAATATAGATAGAATAGATTACAAGGGTAAAGTAGTGTTTCAGCAGAATCTTATTAAAAAGGCTTTTGTTGATTTTTATTCTAAGTTGTATGCAGGGACAAGATTCAAGATGTAGATATAGATAGATATTTATGAGAAGTTAATATCCCTGTTCTTACACAAGAGCAAAGGGAAGGGATGAATCAATTGATAAATGATGAAGAAATTATTTTAGCAATGAAGCAATTAAAGGTGGGGAAAGCACCAGAAACAGATGGTTTGACTGCCGTCTATTATAAAGATTTACAGTTAGAAATGGTGAAATCTTTAAGAGAACTGTTTAGGACAATTCAGTTGGGAGGAGAAGTGCCTCCATCGTGGAAAACAGCTTTTATATCATTGATTCCGAAGGAAGATCAAGATATTACCCAAGCCAAAAATTATAGGCCAATATCGCTTTTAAACACTGATTATAAGATATTTGCAAAAATCTTAGCAAATAGATTAATGAAGGTAATGCAGCAAATGATTCATAGTGACCAAGCTGGATTTATAAGTGGTAGACAAATGAAGAATAATGTGAGATATTGTAGACTTATTGGAATTTTTGGATAGAAATAACCAGGTTTCTGCAGCGCTGATCTTTTTGGATGCTGAAAAAGCCTTTGATCAATTGGACTGGCAATTTTTATTTAAGCCATTGGAGAAAATGGAGTTTGGGGATAATTTTTTACAACCTATTAGGGCAATATATCAGAAGCAAACAGCTCAAATAATAGTCAATGGTAGTTTGACAGAAACATGTAATATTGCAAAGGGTACAAGACAGGGATGTCTGTTGTCACCTTTGCTGTTTGTTTTAACATTGGAAATATTATTGATTAAAATATGAGATTCAAATAAAATTAAGGGAATTAAAATAAGAGATCAAGATTATAAATTGAAAGCGTTTGCGGATGACTTGGTTATTACAGTAAGTCAACCGACTTACTCAGTTTTAGAATTGATGGAGATAATAACGTCATATGGAAAAGTTTCTGGATTTAAGATAAACATGCAAAAAACTAAAATACTGTCTAAAAATATGACTATAGGTTGTTTTAGAAGAGTTTATTTATTTTATTTATTTATTTATTTATTTTTATTACATTTATATCCCGCCCTTCTCCGAAGACTCAGGGCGGCTTACAAGCTTAGCAGTAGCCTTCATTCTATGTATATGCCTGCTTGTTACACCCCAAGCGGCATTATTACAAAGTCAGCTTATTGCCCCCAACAATCTGGGTCCTCATTTTACCTACCTCGGAAGGATGGAAGGCTGAGTCAACCTTGAGCCTGGTGGGATGCGAACCTGCACTAATTGCAGGCAGCTGGTGTTACTTAAGGAGGCATTATCCCTCTGCTCCACCAAGTTAACGGGATTTGAAATAGTTAAAAAGATTAAATATTTGGGGGTATATCTTTCGGTTTCAAATGTAAAATTATACAAAAATAATTATGAATTGTTATGGTTAAAAATACAAAAAGAGCTAGATAGTTGGAAAAAATTATAATTATCCTTATTGGGAAGAATTGCAGCAGTTAAAATGAATGTTTTACCAAAATTTTTATTTTTGTTTCAAATGATACCTATACTTAAAAAGGATTCAAATTTGGAGGAATGGCAGAAAGATATTAATAAATTTGTTTGGGCAGGGAAAAGACCACGAGTTAAATTTAAGATAATGCAAGACGTACGTGAAAGAGGTGGTCTTAAAATGCCTAATTTTAAATTATATTATGAGGCTGCTGCTTTATCATCAATTAGTGATTGGTTTAATTTAACACAAGGGAGATTATTAAATCTTGAGGGTTATGATTTGTTATTTGGTTGGCATGCATATTTATTGTATGATAAGAAGGTGGATAATATTTTTAAGACACATATATTAAGGTATGCTCTGTTGCGAGTATGGAAAAAATATAGACATAAGTTAAATTATAAAATACCAATTTGGGCAATACCTAAACATGAAATAGAAAATATAAATGTGGGATTTAAACATGATGTGATTACATATAAAGAAATTTTAAAGATAGAAAGGAATGTATGGCAATTAAAGCCATATAATATTTTAAAAGAAGAAAAGATTGTACAAACTTGGTTCCAATATGGGCAGTTACAAGCAAGATGGAAAGAAGATCAGAAAGTTGGTATCTCGATAACTGATGGAAATTTGGTAAAACAAATTAGAGATCAAGGTCAAGCACATATAAGAAGGATATATAATGCACTGGTAGAAATTGACTCAGAAACGGAACTTGTTAAAGATTGTATGATAAAGTGGGCCCAGAACTTTCAGGAGGTTATAACAATGGATACTTCAGAAAAGATTTGGGTCAGAAATGTAAAATTTACACAGGCTCAAAATTTAAGAGAGAATTTTTATAAAATGTTTTATAGATGGCATTTAGACCCTAAAAAATTAGCATGTATGTATCTGAATTACCAGCCTAAATGTTGGAGGTGTGGCTGTGAGGATGCAACGTATTATCATATATGGTGGACCTGTAAAAAAGTTAAAGCTTTTTGGATTAAAATTTGGTGGAATATGCAGAAAATATTTAAGAAGATAAGGTTTTCTCCACAGTTATTTCTGTTGGGTATTATTACAGATTGTACTGTTATAGAAACCAAATTGAATTTAATAACGGCAGCAAGACTTTTAGTAGCGCAATATTGGAAGAAGGAGGAACTGCCTACTATAGAAGAGTGGACTTTGAAAGTTTCCAACCTGGCAGAAATGGCAAAGATTTCAGCATATTTGAAAGAACAATTGCAACAGAGATACATTCTGGAATGGAAAAGATGGATTGAATATATTCAGAATAAATATGGGACTAAAAAGTTTCATTTAGCATTTGAATAAGTATTAGTTTTATATGATGTATTATTAGTTATTTTTTATTTGTTAGTAATTTAGTTATGTTTAAGGGGAGTTAAAGTGCGATAGATTTTAATGTGTTTTTTTAGCTTGTTAGCATATTTTAGCTTATGTTTGTAAAGTTTATACCCTGTATTCAGCTCTGGGAAGTTGGAGGGGGAGGGGAGGGGGAGGGAGGGAGTTTATCTTTTTTAAAAATGTATTGTAAAACTTTTCAATTAAAAAAAAAACTACTGCTCATGTCCTAGTATACCATATCTTCTATAACAGTGCCCCCAACCTTTTGGGTACCAGGGACCGGTTCTATGAAGAAAGGGGGTGTGGTTTTGCATGCTCCCTGCATCCTCCAAATGGGGCTTCACTTGTTTGTGTGGGCCAGTTGCTGGCATGCTGCAGACCAAGGGTTGGAGACCCCCATTCTAAAAGGACTCATGGACCCATTGCATAACAGCTCACCTGATAAAATAATTGGGAAACACTTTTCTATGTAAAATTGCTGTTATCAGATCAGTATGATATAGTTTCTTTGAATGTAGCTAAGTTTTGATATACTGCTTGCAAAATTAAGCAGACTTTGACTGCCTACTGACAATCCATCATTAATTATAATATGTATAAAAATATATTATCTTGTCTTTTATTATTGTTGTTGTTGTTGTTAGCTGCGAAGTCGTGTCCGACCCATCGCGACCCTATGGACAACATTCCTCCAGGCCTTCCTGTCCTCCACCATCCTCTGGAGTCCATCCAAGCTCACGCCTACTGCTTCAGTGACTCCATCCAGCCACCTCATTCTCTGTCGTCCCCTTCTTCTATTGCCCTCGATCTTTCCCAGCATTAGGCTCTTCTCCAGTGAGTCCTTCTTTCTCATTAGGTGGCCAAAGTATTTGAGTTTTAGCTTCAGGATCTGGCCTTCTAAACAGCAGTCAGGATTGATCTCCTCTAGGACTGACCGGTTTGATCGCCTTGCAGTCCAAGGGACTCACAGGAGTCTTCTCCAGCACCAGAGTTCAAAGGCCTCAATTCTTTGGCGCTCAGCCTTTTTTATGGTCCAACTTTCACTGCCATACATTGCAACTGGGAAGACCATAGCCTTGACTATACGCACTTTTGTTGACAGGGTGATGTCTCTGCTTTTTAGTGTGCTGTCTAGATTTGCCATGGCTTTCCTCCCGAGGAGCAAGCGTCTTTTAATTTCTTGGCTACAGTCCCCATCTGCAGTGATCTTGGAGCCCAGGAAAATAAAATCTGTCACTACCTCCATTTCTTCTTATTTGCCAGGAATTGAGAGGGCCAGATGCCATGATCTTGGTTTTCTTAATGTTAAGTTTCAACCCAAGTTTTGCACTCTCCTTCTTCACCTGCAACAAGAGGCTCTTTAGTTCTTCTTCACTTTCTGCCATTAGAGTGGTATCATCTGCGTATCTTAAGTTGTTGATATTTCTTCCGGCAATCTTAATTCCTGCTTTTGATTCATCTAGCCCAGCCTTTCTCATGATGTGCTCTGCATATAAGTTAAATAGGCAGGGCGACAGTATACAGCCTTGCCGGACTCCTTTCCCAATTTTGAACCAATCAGTGGTTCCATGTCCAGTTCTCACTGTTGCTTCTTGACCCGCATATAGGTTACTCAAGAGGCAAATAAGATGGTCTGGTACTCCCATCTCTTTAAGAACTTGCCACAGTTTGTTATGATCCACACAATCAAAGGCTTTAGCATAGTCAATGAAGCAGAAGTAGATGTTTTTCTGGAACTCCCTAGCTTTCTCCATGATCCAGCGTATGTTGGCAATTTGATCTCTAGTTCCTCTGCCTCTTCGAAATCCTGCCTGTACTTCTGGTAGTTCTCGATCCACATACTGCTGAAGTCTAGCTTGTAGGATTTTAAGCATGACTTTACTAGCATGAGAAATGAGTGCAATGGTGCGATAGTTTGAACATTCTTTGGCACTGCCTTTCTTTGGAATTGGAATGTAAACTGATCTTTTCCAATCCTGTGGCCACTGTTGAGTTTTCCAAATTTGCTGGCAAATTGAGTGTAGCACTTTTACTGCATTGTCTTTTAAGATTTTGAATAGCTCGGCTGGGATACTGTCACCTCCACTAGCTTTGTTGTTGCTCAGTTTTTCTAAGGCCCACTTCACTTCACATTCTAGGATGTCTGGCTCGAGGTCAGTGACCACCTCACTGTGATTATCAGGGACGTTAAGCTCATTCTTGTATAGATCTTCTGTGTAATTTTGCCACCTCTTCTTGATCTCTTCTGCCTCTGTTAGGTCCCTGCCATTTTGGTCCTTTATCATGCCCAGTTTTGCATGAAACGTTCCCTTCATTTCTCTAATTTTCTTGAAAAGATCTCTGGTCCTCCCTATTCTATTGTTTTTTTTTTTTTTATTTTTATTAAAAAGTTTTTCAGTACATTTTAATTATTACATCCCATCCCCCAACCCTTCCCAACCCTATCCCACCCCCTCACCCTCCCCTTCCCCCCTCCCCCCCAGACTTCCCAGAGCTAGATACAAGGTATAAAAATAAAATAACCAATCATAAACTCCCATAAACTAACAACAATAAACTATTAAATCTCTCGCACTTTAGCTCTTATAAATTGACTACAAGCAATATACTTATTCAAATACTAGATGAAACTTTTTAGTCCCATATTTATTCTGGATGTAATCAATCCATTTCTTCCACTCCACAATATATCGTTGTTGTGAATGGTCTTTCAAATATGCTGAAATCTTCGCCATTTCCGCCAGGTTGGAAACTTTTAAAGTCCATTCCTCTATAGTCGGCAATTCTTCCTTCTTCCAATATTGCCCTATTAAAAGTCTCGCTGCCGTAATTAAGTTCAACATCAAATTAATGTCCAGCACAATAGTGTCAGTAATAATGCCCAATAAAAACAACTGCGGACAAAACTTTATGCTTCTCTTGAATATCTTCTGCATATTCCACCAAATCTTGATCCAAAATGCTTTGATCTTTTTACAAGTCCCCCATATATGAAAATACGTTGCATCTTGATCACCACATCTCCAACATTTAGGCTGATAATTCGGATACATACTTGCTAACTTTCTAGGATCCAAATGCCACCTATAAAACATTTTATAAAAATTCTCTCTTAAGTTTTGAGCTTGCGTAAATTTCACATTTCTAATCCAAATCTTTTCCCAAGTGTCCATTGTAATAACTTCCTGAATATTCTATGCCCATTTTATCATGCAGTCCTTAACAATTTCTGTTTCTGAATCAATCTCTATCAATGCAAGATATATCCGTTTGATGTGCGCTGGTCCCTGATTTCTAATTTGTTTTACCAAATTTTCATCATCCGTTAAAAAACCAATCTTCTGATCCTCTTTCCACCTAGCTTGTAATTGTCCATATTGAAACCAAGTTTGTACTATCTTTTTTTCTCGTAAAAGATTATATGACTTCAGACTCCACACATTCCTCTCCAAACTCAAAATTTCCTTATATGTAATCACATCATGTTTAAATCCAACATTTATATTCTCTATTGCATGTTTGGGTATTGCCCATAACGGTATCTTATAATTTAACTTTTGTCTATGCTTTTTCCAAACTCGCAACAAAGCATACCTCAGAATATGCATTTTAAACACGTTGTCTACCTTTTTATCGTACAATAAGTATGCATGCCAACCAAATAAAAAATCATGGCCTTCAAGATTTAACAATCTCCCTTGTGTCAAATTAATCCAATCACTTATAGCTGATAATGCAGCAGCTTCATAATATAATTTAAAATTGGGCATTCTTAAACCACCTCTTTCACGCGTATCCTGCATAATTTTAAATTTAACCCGTGGCTTTTTCCCTGCCCAGACAAATTTATTAATACCCTTCTGCCATTCCTCCAAATTTGAGTCCTTTTTAAGAATGGGTATCATTTGAAACAAAAATAAGAATTTTGGCAGAACATTCATTTTTACTGCTGCAATTCTTCCCAATAATGACAATTGTAATTTTTTCCAACTATCCAATTCTTTTTGCACTTTATTCCATAACTTTTCATAATTATTTTTGTATAGTTTAACATTTGAGGGTGTTAAATATACCCCCAAATATTTAACCCTTTCAACAATTTCAAATCCAGTTAAGCTTTCTAAAGCTATCTTTTGTAATGCTGTCATATTTTTAGATAAGATTTTAGTTTTTTGTATGTTAATCTTGAATCCAGAAACTTTCCCATATTGCGATATTAACTCCATCAATTCCATAACAGAATTTTCTGGATTTGTCAACGTAATAACCAGATCATCCGCAAACGCTCTCAATTTATAATCCTGATCTCTTATTTGAATTCCCTTAATTGTTTCCAAATTTCGTATTTTAATCAGTAATATCTCCAACGTTAAGACAAATAATAAAGGTGATAACGGGCAACCCTGCCTCGTACCCTTTTCAATATTACACATTTCAGTCAAACTGTTATTAACAATTATTCGAGCTGTTTGCTTCTGATATATTGCCCTAATTGGTTGTAAAAATTCATCCCCAAAATTCATTTTATCTAATACTTTCAGCAAAAATTTCCAATCCAATTGATCAAAGGCTTTTTCGGCATCCAAAAAGATCAATGTTGCAGAGATCTGGTTATTCCTTTCCAAAAATTCCAACAAATCAACTATATGTCTCACATTATTTTTCATTTGTCTACCACTTATAAACCCTGTTTGATCACCATGAATTACCTGTTGCAATACCCTCATCAGTCTACTAGCTAAAACCTTAGCAAATATCTTGTAGTCCGTATTCAAAAGTGATATTGGCCTATAATTTCTTGCTTGAGTAACATCCTGATCTTCTTTCGGAATTAAAGAAATAAAAGCAGTTTTCCAAGACGGAGGCACTCCTCCCCCTTTTTGAATTGTCTGAAATAGTTCCTTTAATGGCTTTATCATCTCAAACTGTAAATTTTTATAATACGCAGCAGTCAAACCATCGGTGCCTGGCGCTTTACCTACTTTTAACTGCTTAATTGCCAAATATATTTCTTCCTCAGTTATCAACTGATTCATTTCTTCTTTTTGCTCTTGCGTAAGAACCGGGATGCTAAAGTCTTTTAAATATAAGTCAATGTCCATTTCATTAATCTTGTCACTAGCATATAGTTTAGAAAAAAAATCAACAAAAGTTTCCTTGATAAGATTCTGTTGATACACAATCTTTCCCTTATGTTCTATTTTATCTATATTAGAAGCCCTTTGCTTCTTTCTTAACATATAAGCTAACCATCTGCCTGGTTTATTGGCATTGCAAAAAGTATTATGCCTTGCAAACCGTAAATTAGTTGCCACCTGGTCAGCCATTAACTTGTCAAATTGTCCTCTTAATAACTTAATAGTCTCTTTGATCTTCACATCCGATGGGTTCAGAATTAAAACCTTTTCTTTCTCCTTAATCTCTGTTTCTAGTTCTTTCCTCCTAGATTCCAAATTACGTCTATATTTATTGTTAAGATATATCAGCACACCTCTCATATACGCCTTACTAGCATCCCACACCATTTCCATAGAAGTACCCTTGTGCATATTTGTTTCAAAAAAAATCTTCATCTGTTTTTTACACTCTTCCACATTTTTCTGATTTCTGAACAAATTCTCATTTAAACGCCAGGAACGTCGTTCTCTACTATCTTTTCCAATCTCTAACCAGACTGGGCTGTGATCAGACATAGTCTTTGAACAAATCTTTATCCTCTTAGTTCTAAAAAAAAGATCATTAGACAATAATATAAAATCAATCCTAGAAAAAGATTGATGTCTATCAGAAAAAAAAGTGTAGTCCCTCTCTTGTGAATTTCTTTCCCTCCAAACATCACGTAAATCCATATCATCCATCATCTCAAAAAAAGATTTAGGCAGTTTGGCATGACTTGGGGTACTTCTGTAAGATCCACTCTTATCCATTTGTACGTTCAAAACACCATTCCAGTCTCCCATAAAAATAAAAGATTTGTAATCCAATTGAGTAATCCTGCTGTGTAATAAGCTATAAAAATCAGCTTGCTGTTGATTGGGCGCATATAATCCAACCAAAAGAGTTTTTTTACCTTCTAATAACAAGTCCACAATAACATATCTTCCTTGTTGGTCTGCTTCAATTAACTCTGCTGTAATTGTATTCTTAACATAAATAACCACTCCATTTTTCTTGTTAACTGCAGAAGCAATAAATTGTGTACCTAATCTTGAATATGATAAATACTTTTGGTCCATAGCTCTAATATGTGTTTCTTGTAAGCAAATAACATCAGTCTTAAATTGCTTTAAATATTGAAAAATTTTCTTTCTCTTCTGTGGTGAATTTAATCCATTGACATTCCAAGTTAAAAACTTAGTCGCCATTTCTGGCAACCCGAAGCTTTTGAAGCGCGTCTTCCAGAATCCCTTTTACATTTTTAGGCCGCGCTCCTCCCACCGCTTGGCTATAGGTACACTTTGAAGGTTCCACAACATTCTGCTGGTCCTGCTCTTGTTCACGTCTGACACGTCTCGAAGCAGCACGCGTAATCCTCTGATCTTTTACTTCTTCTGATACTGTGGAAATTTGGGTCGCTCCTGCTGCAGTCTCATCTATCTGTGTTGCTTCGGCATCATAAGACTTTCCCTCCTTTGTTGATTCCAGAAGTGGTATGGGGATTGCTTTTAAAACATTATTATAAAAATCACGTGCTTGCAGCACTGTAGCAAGACGGTATCTTGTATCTTCAAACATTACCACCATACCCACTGGGATCTCCCATCTGAACCTGATATCACGTCGCTTAAGCTCCTGTGCCAGAAATGCAAATTCCTTTCGTTTCCTTAGAATTTTTGGAGGAATCTCTTTTAAAACCAAAACTTCTTGGTCTTCAATCACAAGCTTAGTATTGTAAGAGACTTGAATAACTTCATTCCTGATTGCTCTCTTTGTAAAATAAACAACCACATCTCTAGGTAATTTCCTTTGTCTCGCAATCCAGGAGTTAACACGGAAAATTTTGTCTATATCTTCTGCAATTCCTTCAGCTGGCCTTCCCAGCACGTCTTCGAGAGCAACAGAAACTAATTTTTTCAAATCTTCCTTCAAATTCTCCTTAAGGCCCCTTATCCGCACAGCAAACTCCATTTCATGATATTGTACCAATGTCAAATCATAATCAATATTATCCACCACATTCTCAGTCTCTAGTATTTTTGCATCCAATTTAGTATTATTTTGAGTGAGATCCTCCATTCTTTCGTCAAGGCGTTCAATACATATCGCCATGCCTTGAAATGCAAGCAAGATGTCCTCCCTTATTACTGTAAACTTTTCTGTCAACTTCTCATCCATCTTTTCATCTATCATCTCAGCCAAATGCTGTGAATGCTTTTCCAAGGCATCTTGCAAAATTTTAACAGTTAAAACAGGCGAAGGTAGAGGTGCAGGAGGTACTAACACTTGCGCTGATGGTTGCAGCAGGGGGGAAGCCCCCGCAGTTTTAGGAAGTTTAGAAGATTTAGCGGCCATTTTTCCCCTCTTTTGCAACTACGCACTTTCACTTTCTAAGTCTTCAATGTGGATTGAGCCAAAGATCAAAAGTTCACTTACTCCTTGTTCTCTTGCATCGCTCTGCCTGCTTTTATTATCTTCCAAAGTCCATTCTTGTAGGCAGGGATGGTTGCGTTCGCCTTGTTCTGCTCCAGGAAAAACGGAGCAGACACGCTGCGCAGCCCGGAGAAATCCAAGCTTCGGGGGGGCTCAATCTTTCAGCCGCCAGAACTTTAAGCCCTGGCGGCCCCAGAGAGCCCTTCCCCTACTT
>JAKJMR010018097.1:23643-48977 GCA_024449315.1 Daboia siamensis | reverse complement strand
TTCTTGTTTTCCAAAGTCCTTTCCTGTAGGCAGGGATGGTTGCGAACACCTTGTTCTGCTCCTAAAAGCACGGAGCAGAAACGCTGCGCAGCCCGGAGTGATCCAGGCTTCGGGGGGGCTCAATCCTTCAGCCGCCAGAACTTTAAGCTCTGGCGGCCCCGGAGAGCTCTACCCCTACCTGGATACTCACCCCCTCCTCTTCTCCCGAGGAGGGGGCTTCCGAACTGCCGAAACAGCTGATCAGCGCTGTTTTCAGCGGTTCTACAAAGCTGCGGAGCGGACAGCCCGAAAACAGCTGTCTTCGGCGGCGCCTTGCCACCCAGAAGCCGCACTGGCTTCCCTTTTTGTCTATCCTCCCCTTCATTGTCTCCACGCCAAGATTGACTCTGCACCTGCTAAAAGGGCAGTTTTGCTTCTGACCCCCCCTCCCAATGCCAGAAAGCACACACTGCAGCTGTTCATCTGACCCAACAGCCCCTGCGATCACCTATCACATGCTGGCAGGCAGAAGGCCTGTTAAATAGCGGGTTCTTTGGTGCAGGAATGAAGATGTGGAATGGAGTACAGGGTAACTCATCCTTTATTTCGTGCAATAACTGTACTGGGGAAATGGCTGCAACTAGCTGCAATAGGTTTGAATCAACCATTGCCACCTAGAGATAGCCAATTGCAGCACAGGAGATTTGTAGTCTGGGTTGCTGGAGAGCAGTTAGCTGCTCCAGCAACCGACGTGGTATTTCACAAGAGCCCAGTACATAACAAGGCCCATGGCCTAAAGGTCCCATTCTGTCTCAAGAGGCAAGCAGAGGCAAGCAGAGAGGAAGAGATTGGCAGGGTTGCCCATGGACATGCAGCCTCTGGCCATGGCTTTCCCACTCAAGGCAGGGCAGTCCCAGTAAAAGGTAACCCTTTCAGGCTGTGAGACCAGGCTGGTGAGCAAGGCATGGAGGCACTAGTGCAGAGGAAGGTGAGCAGCAGCCCCAGCGGCAAGAAGGGTTGCTGAAAAGAGCAGAGTCTCTGTGTGCACTGCTACAAGCTCATCTGTCAGCCATGATCTCCATGCTTGGATCAATTGTAGTGCACCATAGACAGCATGGCTGACGCGGGCAAGGCAGACGTGCACACAGACTTCACTGTTTTCAGCGGGGCTTTGGTGCCTGGCCCAGCAAAGTGGAGCTGGATGTGATGGGGCGAGGCCAGGAGGGGTGGGATGGGGTAAGGCAAATGAGCTGCAACTGCTGTTGCACATCACCAGCTCCTGAGCACTCGCCATTTCCTGTACGTGCACCAGGAGGGGGCCCAGCTGGGTTGGGGTTGGCCAGGGCTGGGTAGCAGGGGATGGTCCTTTGCCATTTCTGGAACAGCTCTGTGGCCAAATCTGGGCTCTTGGTGGGCCAGAATCTGCCTGCGGGCCTCTGTTCTAAATGATCTTCAAAAAAAACCTTACTGTATGAAGACAGTTCTTAATAAGTGGAAAGTTCATCTACCAGTACTTCTTTTTGATGTTAATTAAGTCAGTCTTGCTACTTGTCTTTCTATTCCTGGCTGCTGGAATTTCAGAAAACCTTTTAGCCACATACTTGCTATCCCCTTTTTGAAATGTTAGCAATTAATACTTAAGATCCTAAGCAAAGCTGTGCAAACAGTCATCTGAATAAGTATTACAGTAGATGCAGATTAATCATGTATTATACTTCATTACAGAAGGAAAGTCATGGTGACATCTGGTGGCCTATTAAATATTTCCCAGCTAGTTGCAATAGGTAATAAATTAAGAGGGAATGGCAATCCCATCCGAGCAGCAAAGTTATCCTTTCATATTTGTTCTCTTATATATTTAGTAAGGATTAATCAAAGCCTTATCAAAGGAACCAGTAATGAATATACTATCCCAAAGACTTGCTTTAGTACAGTAGCTTAATTAGCCATCATGTTCATACAAACAAGATGCAGTGACACAAGATGCAGTGCTCAGAAGGATTTTTAATTCACAAGCTTTCATAAATAAGCAATTAATGCTGATACAGCTAGCAATGTAATTGCACCATTACCATGGGAAAGAGCATAGAAGTATCAACAAGAAATTGCTTTAGTAATGCATGCAGTACCATTCCGATGAATAAGGAAAAAAGTAACTATATTTTGATTAAAGGACAGCAATATTTTTTAATCGAGGGTTGTAACCTATTCTACATTTAACTAGTGGCAAAGCAAACCTGGAAGAAAGTATTTCAATCTTTTCTTGCTGAACCTGGAATAGCAACACCATTGTTCCCAATATGTAAGAAGAATGGCTGAGCTGTTTCTACATATTTAGAGAACTGTACTTTCAAAGATACAGAAACATGAGTGACATGTCTCTGTTATGTCCAAATCACAAGAATCTTGTACATACTACAATCAGAATAAATCTTTTACAGGAAACTAACTTGTATTGCATAAATATTTAGTTAGCAAAATCTATCCATAGGTGGAGAAGGTGAATATTTAGAGACAACATGAATGAGGCATATGTGCATGTTTTATTTTAACATGTCTACATTTTTCATTCATAAAATAGGTTTCAGGAAGTTATACAATATAATAATACTATTTAATCTATTGATATCCTATATTGTCACAATGAAGCAAAATAGAACATTATGCAATAAAATGAGAGAAGTTAATAACAATACTTGGACTATATTAAAAAAATATAAATAGACAAAATAAAACCATAAAGCAAATAAAATAGTTGCTATCCTACCAATCAAGAATATAGCTTTGTTGTATAGTATCTTCTTATGAAAGTCTTCCAAGTCAGTCAACATCTAAAGAAGAGAAAAAATCTGGTTCTATTGTACCTTCAGGACAGGTGGCTGTGCAACAAATTCAGACAACTTTGCATGAAGTCATGTTATGGTTCCATTGACTAAAGAACCACATTTGGCAAGTCTTGTTCAACAGGTTTTTTCTGCTGTGACACTATGCAATGTCGCATGGTTGAACAGAGAGACGGACACTTGAGCTGAGTAGTATTTCTTTATTGAGTCAGAAATGAAGCTGGAGCAAAGGGGTTACCTGGCATCTCTTTATACCTGCCCAGGTGAAATGGTGACCAATAGATTTAAACCTGGGCTTCCCGCCAGTGCAGGTGGCCAGTGGATTTAAACCCTGGCTTTCCGCCAGAGCTGACCATGCCCTGGGGCTGTCAACGACTCGCCCTATTCAGGCTTTCCCGCCAAAGCGGTTATAGCCTGGAGCTGTCCAGCCCCCTGCTGTGCTGACATTTCCGTGTATGCTTTAAAGGCATACACTACACCCCTTCCCCCATAGTGAGGAATTACCCTCTGTCATTCTGTCTCCATAACTATATACACTTATTTACACTATAAACAAATTTTACATATACAAGAGTTTCCAATGTTATCCCTCGGTTGCTACTCCACCCCCCTAAGAATGCATATAGTCCGCGAGGTAGCTTGGAAACTTGTGTGGCCTGCTTGATCTTCTTGGAACTGGTTCACCTGGTGGTGTGGTGCTATGTCTAGGCTCTCTTCCTTGTTGTGAATGTTGTGGTGGATTGTGGTGTGTGTGTGTGTGTGTGTTGCGGTGCCCGGATTTTGTGTCTTGCTGGGTTCTGGTGACTGCCTGGTTTCTCTGTCCATCTCCTGCCTGGGGTGGGGTTGCCACTTTCCTGTGAATGATCCTTCAAATAAAAAATCTTAGACATCTCTGCAAGATTCTAAACTTTAGACACCCATTCTTCTATAATAAACAAACTATCCTTTTTATATTCAACATCAAATTAGTTTTTTTAACATCACAATCTACAATAATACCCTGCATAATTTACCACAATTCCAATAGGTATTTCCCATCTGAACTGGATTTGTCGCCTCTTAAGCTCATTAGACAGAAAGGCAAAATCTTTCCGTTTTCTAAGAATTTTTGGAGGTATCTCCTTTAAAATCATAATATCTTGGCCTGCAATTTGAAATTTTTCCCAATAAAAAGCCTGGATAATAGAATTTCTGGTTAATCTCCTGGAAAAATAAATCACTACATCTCTAGGTAATTTTTTTTGTCTAGCAATCCAGGAGTTAACCCTAAATGTCTTATCCATTTCCTTAAGTAATTCTTCAGGTTCACATTTCAAAACAGGAGCCACTGCTCGTGCCACTTCCCATTCCAAGTCTACTTTAGGATTCTCTTTGAGGCCTCTGATACGCAAAGCAAACTCCATATTCTTATATTCTAATATAGTAAGCTCAATATAGTAAGATATTGATGTGGCCCTCCGTGTAACCGCCTGCTGCCATTCCAAATCATTGTGGGGATTTGCAACCCCACCCCAATACCAACAGAACCAAAAGCCCATGCCCCCAACCCCATCTCACCAAGAACTATTGTAGGCCTAGACTGACAGCCGGTTGATGAAACACACCCCAATTCCCTCCCCTCCCTCCCACTCCCCCCTCCCTAACCCTTTAAAACAACCGGCTAAAAACATACCAGGGGCCTCTTAATGCATTTCCACCAGAGGCCCCTATCTAAGCCCAGCCACCTCTCGGGGTCCCAACAATTGGGCCTGTCCTTAAGGAAGTAAGGGACATGGCAACAGGTCGTATCCAGGAGGGAGAAGCCCCCCTGAGAGCGTACAAGTCCGTGATAGAATATTGAATACGGGCCATAACATAATAAAAACTGCATAGGGCAATAAACCAAATGAACAATTAGATGACTATGATGATGTTATAGGGCCAGGATATATATCTCAGTCCCCAACTCAGTTCAACTCGGCTCTCACCCGAGTCAACCAGGTGGAGCAACCGCAGCCACTCTCTCACCGCCGCTGAGGGAATCCCACCTAGGGTGGACTGAGACCAGAGTGCCAGGGAAACCCATCCCACTGATCTCTCACATCAGTGGGTGGTTGATGAACAATCCAGACCGCCCTCTCACCATGGCCTGATCCCGGTACCATATCAACTGGCAATAGGAAGCCTTAGGAGTAGGGACAAATGTTCATATTCCACCCTGCTCCAACCAACCGGGCGTTAAGAAGGCAGTCCTTCGTGCCAAAAACAGTATACGTCAGCCAATCCAAGGGGCTCGAACCAGGCTAAAATGCAAGTAAAACAAGTGGAAAAAGAATGAGAATGCCCCATTTTTTCAATAATTGTATCCACTTAACCCTTCTAATAATTGTTTTATTTGGTTCTCTGTTGTTTTCCAGTTTGCTGAGACATTGGCAAATTCTTTCCCTGCACTGAGGGGTAGGGAGAGAGAAAAGAAGAAAAAAGAAAGAGAATTTCAAAATCCAGTCAAAAGCTGATTATCTTTTTTTCATAGGGGAAAGAGAGCAGGATTTGTATATTTATAGCAGTTCTGTATATAAATGTAATCTTTTCAATCCCACAAACTACTTCATAAAGCATTGTTTTCCTAAATAACTCCAACTTGAAAAAGCTGTGCTACAGAGCAAATGTTCTCCCTACTCCTATATTATGAGCTCTTCCAAATTTGATTAGCAAAGAAGACATATTTATTATTTGTGAATTATTACAGAGGCAGCATTTTCTAGTCTCCACTTTCATCAGACATGATATGGATCCAAATGATCAAAGCTGGAGAGTCCTATTCCATATACAGTAAGACTTTTCCAATCTAATATTTTCCAGATGTCATGGATAAAACTCTAACATCCACAAATACTATGGCCTATAACATCCTGAGCTAGTAACCTATAAAGCTTATATATATGTATGTGTGTGTGCTGTCTATCCAATATCTTAAGAAATCCTACCCAAGAATAGCTGTTTTCAGAATCCAGCAATATAAATTCATGCTGTTTATATAAATGTAGTCTCATTTATTCTGTCCTTATAAAGTTCAGGTGCTTTTTCAAGAGGCAACTAGACTTTCTTGTTTTTCTTTGAAGACGTTTCACTTCTCAACCAAGAAGCTTCTTCAGCTCTGACTGGATGTATTGTCAAGTTAGACTTCCAGCAGTTTCTGACCTTGGAAGGATGAAAAGCTGAGTCAATTTAGAGCCACTGAGAATCGAATTGCTGGCAGTTGGCAAAATTAGCCTGCAATACTGCATTCTAACCACTGTGCCACCATGGCTCTAGGAGATTTGTCAGGGGACAACTACCTGCTATCCATTTTTCCCCTCACTCTACCCTGATATTGCAGTCCTGCTGTCATAGGCATTTGAAGACTGGATGCAGTACTATATGTTAAACATATTTAAGATATATAGTAAGAACATCGTAACTGTTCTTTCTATAAACCCAAGGATAACTTTTTCTTTTTGCGGTAACTACCATATAAGCCTATGTGATTTATTTAAGAGAAAATTTCACTGAATTCAACAGCTATTATAAACAACCCTTGAATGTGGCCTTTTGATTTTCAAATACATGCTGGTTATTATTTTCTTTAAAAAAAATCCTACAGGATTTAAAGTCACCTACAATTTGGCTTTTGGACTTTTATTCTATGAGCAAGATAGTCAAAGATAATAAAAAATTAACCTACTCAAAAGCAGCAAGGCATAGACATATTTTCCTGGATTCCAAGCAGTATGTCTTTGTTTTTAAGCAAATATTTTGACAGGTACATTCAAATGCTTGTGATATTGCTGAATTATCACATTTCAAGCAGCAAACTAGTAAGTACTAATCACATTTACAGAATGGAAAATACGCCACCACACTGTCAAGTTCTCTTGTATTCTTTCTTTTTCTCCCTTTGCATACACACTAAAAATAAGACAAAAATGCTACACCAAGGGTTGCCAAACCCTGTTCCATGTTAGAGAGGCAAATAGATAATTTACACAGAATAACTGCAAATTTATTCAAATATATCACAATTTGATTTGGAGCACCCAGCTCCACATTAGTTGTTAGTTCCCAAAATCCATGGCTTCATAAACAGCTTTTCTTACAATAATGGTTATTTACCCAAATAAGAAAATAACCTAAAATAACAGACGATTGCTACAGCAAAGATTTCATCCACTGTTATGAAAAAATATATGTCATAACAGATGAGCAGATTGCTTCTTTGAATTTTCTTTTATGGCAGATAGACGTTCTGTTCTTCTGGAATGGAAAATACGAACATTCATCCCAATTTTAAATAACTGACTTTTTTAATTTACTCAGTGTCAGTCTTTGGAAAGCAGCTTCCCAGAGGACCTATTTGCAAAGAAAGAGAAAGTTTTATCTGTATCCTTTTATTCAGCATCTCTTCAACTTTTGGCTAGAATCAAAAGGTGACTTTGGGCAAGTCATTCTCTTTCAGCCCTAGGAAGCAGACAATAGAAAATCACTTCTAAAATCTTGCCAAAAAAACCCCTTCAGGGACTACTCTAGGAAATTGCCAAGAATCAAAAACAGTCTTGAAGGCATACACACAGAGAGACAAACAGAGTCAAAAGAGGTCAGAGCTCTTACTCTTTAAATAATTGCATAGAAGAGACAATTTGAGGTATGGTTTGCATGTGCCAAAATGTTCTTTTCTGTCTAAACATTAAAGGTGGAAGAGCTTTGTTATTTGATTACTCAACTTTAGAGGTGTGCAAAACATATGGAGATGAAACATTCTGACCTAAACATCTTACTCTGACTGCACAAGATGTCTTTCAGTACTCTTTCAACTCAGTGAAAAATTCTGACTGTTGTGTAGCCGGTTCTTTTCAGGCATTGAGCGAGATGGAAGGTTTCAAACAAGAACATGCTTTATTGAAGTTAAACAGAGCAGAACTGAAACAGTGGCTGCTGTGCAGCTATTTACATGGTTGGCCACTAAGTGGCAGCCAATAGATTTGAGGGAAGCCATTCCCACCCCAAATCTACCAATGATAGCCCTGGAGACAACAAGTATGGCTTAGTCAGTAGCCGTTACACATACACCATCGAGCAACGTTAATGCAGCATTTAAACAGACACGTGAATCAGTACAAGCAAAAAAACCCAATACATTACACTGACTTTGAAATATAGCTAACATAATGGAGAAAGCTAGATAATCTAAAGAGGGTGTTTCTCTTGCTTTATTGACTGCAACAAGGAATATTGTTCCTCCATCTGTTTAATAGTTATAACAAATATAAAAATGGCAGTCTTAAAAGAAATGACAGCAGAAATCAAATCCAAATGCTAACAGATATCTAAATACTTTTTCACTTTCTTAGCTGAAGGGACAGTAGGTTTAGAAGACCTCATTATAAATAAAAATGGAAATTGAAAAAGCTTGATGAATATTAATAAGACAAAGATGATTTTTACGTGCTTTTGAACTGCTAGGTTGGCAGAAGCTGGGACGAGTAACAGATGCCCACTCTGTTACACGGCGCATATATATCTTATCAAGGAATATATATATATACAGAGTGTAACACAATGTACTGTATTTAATAGTAGGATGTCTTATCTTGTGTTCCCTTTATTTTTTTGAGCAGTATATTTATTTATTTATTTATTTATTTTATTCGATTTATATACTGCCCTTTTCCCAAAGGACTCAGGGCAGTTTACAGGGCAAATTAAAAAGAAATACAATATACAGATTAAAATAATTAAATTAGCAGCCCTAACACTATAAAATTTGATTTAAAAGTCTTAAAAACCCCTCAGTCCAGGCTGGCCAGCTCAAATAACCAGGTTTTTAGGTCCTGGCGAAACGAACAAAGATCGGGGGCAATCCGGAGTTCCACTGGCAGCTGATTCCAAAGGGCAGGCGCACCCACCGAGAATGCTCTCCCCCTGGGAATCACCCACCGGCACTATATATGTATGTGTTTCCATGAATATGTTTGTATTAAGCATATATGTATTTATATACATGTATGTAATGGTGCTTATGGGGGAAGTAATGCAAGCAGCATTGCCACATCATAAGATAAGCCCCACCTTTTCTATGTGCATCACAACACCCAGTTTAATGCTATCCCTGGCCTTCTGATTGGCCAAGGGATCTTTGAATCTCTATCTCAGCGCTGCCATGAATTGGTCGAAGTTGCAAAGCTCGGGAGCATCAGCATTGTGTAGGGTGACCATCTAGTGAGCCGCTGCACCTTATAAGGCCATGGTGACAACTCGGACCCGGGTGCTCTCATTGGGGATCTCCCAGCCATACTCCTGCATGTAGCTCAGGACTTGAGCCACGAAGAAGCCTGGTTAATGAGGAACCTCAACATACTTCATGCCAAAGGGGGGGGGGGAGTTTTACAGTCCCTCTCCTTCTATCTCTGCATCCATCGCCCCTGGCTGATGTTGCTCAAGCTGGGGTTGCTGCTGCAGTTATGGCTCTGGCAGTGTCTGTGGCACTGATAGAGGTGCCTAGTTTGGCAGATTCACTCTCCCCCCTTTCCTGTTCCTCCTCCTGCCTTCCCTTGACCCTGCTTCAGCAGGGGACCTCCTCTTTGAGATTTTTAAAAGCTCTCACCATCTGATTTGTAGCTTGCTTAAGGAAGCAGTCGGATCAGGTCAGTCTTTCATCCTCTTCCTTGCTGCGGTTGAGTGACTGTTCCATTTCACGTTTCCAGCCCAGCTGGTGGCTGCCACAGTGGATAGTTACTTTCCATGATCTTCCTTCCCAATCCTCCTTTTTCCAGATGCTGATTGCATATGGTTATAGCCTACCTGGTTGGGTTGGAAATATATAAACCATGATGTTATAACCTTAAGGTGCTAATTGGCCAATGGGTGTGTAAGTTTTTCCAACGGCCATAAGAGGGAGTTAGAAACGTGGCTTCTCTCTCTCTCTCTCTGCTCTCATTGTTTTTGCTTTTTAGCTTACTACTGTGTTAAACCTTAGGAACTGTGTACTTGACCTTCAGACCAGTAAGAAGACATTGTATTTTGGATACTCCCTGGACTGTTGCTGTTGCTTATCTGTTGTTATTTGTGTATGACCTGGACTGTTTATTCGGATTGTGTTTTTGTTTTACACCTAATAGTAAAGTATTTTTCTGTTTATCACAACTCAGTGTATCAGTGTGGTTACTGTGTGACTCTTACTATTCTCAGTACGCTTTTCCCTGTGTAGGTTCCTGATAACTCAAGAAGCACTTTGCTAACATTGGTTATGGGCCCAGATACGTACTGAGAGTTAGTACACACAGTATCATAGCTGAGTTTGTGTTAGCTATCCGGTGTAAAAATGGCACAAGAACAGTTGTCAGGCATCTCCTGGATAACCCGGTTATTTATTTATTTATTTATTTTATTAAATTTATATACTGCCCTATTCCCATAGGACTCAGGGCGGTTTACAGGGAAAATTAAAAGCATAACATACAAAAATTAAAATCAGTTAAAACAATTAATTAATTCAAGCCCCCGAAATTTAAAACTAAAACCCAATTAAAAATTAAAACCCCTCAATCTAAAACCTCTCAGACTACGTTATATGGTCGACAAAGTGTTGCTTGCTGCTGTGCAAAGAAGGACTATGACCCTCCAGATGTGACTGCTTGGAATCCAGAAGATGAGGATGATGCACAGAAGATAGCCAAGTTTAACTGTGACAATGAAAAGGCTCTATGCATAATTGAACTAACACTGAATGACCAGCAGCTTGTCCATATTCGTGGTGAGGTGTCTGCTGCTGGGTGTTGGGCCACTTTGCAACATATCTATGTTCGTGATAGAGTGGGCGCACACATACACCTCACACATAAACTGTTTAGGGCTTGTCTTCAAAAGAATGGGGATATGTTAGCCCATTTGAATTTCATGAAGACAACTCTACAAGAGCTACATGAGAAACAACTGATTTTTTCAGAGCTGCATCAGGTTTATATCATCCTGTCCTCCTTAGACGACAGTTATGATGCATACGTATCTTCTTTGGAAGTCCTGTCCAAAGATGAGATAACACTGCCAGGGATAAACGGAAGATTGCTGGAGGAGTCCAGAAGGAGGCAAGACAGAGACCAGCAGAGTCCAGAAGGAGGCAAGACAGAGACCATCTCCACAAGAGGAACATCAGTATACTACTGTTTATACTGTTAAGAAATGCTATTCTTGTGGGGCTAAAGGGCATATAGCTAGGTTCTGTAGGAAAGGTAGAAAACAGAATGCAGATAGCAGTAGGAAGACAAAGAAGGACATTGGTTTGGCTGTTTCTGGTGAACCAACAACCAGATATAATGATCTGTGGGTGGTTGATAGTGGGGCTTCTCAATGTATCACCAAAGTCAAAGAGGGTTTTGTCCATATGAAACGCAGCAATCAACATGTTTCACTGGCCAATGGTTGGAGGATGAAGGCCTCTGGTGAAGGTAATGCATACTGTCCATATATTAACGAACGTTTACCAATGCTGTATGTGCCAAAACTACGATTTAACCTTTTATCTGTAAAGGCATTGGTTAAGGCTGGTTTTGTGGTGACGTTCAAGGGGGAGAAATATATTATGGAGAGGAATGGAACCTGTGTTACTGCCAACCTAAAAAATGGTTTGTTTGTTCTCACTGGCTGTTAAAATGACTAATGATAACTCTATATAACTTTATATGTGAGAACAAGAAGCCGCATGATGAGTGCACACATTTGCTTCATCGACGGTTAGGGCATATGAACTTTACCGCACTACATAGGACTATTGAATTAGTGAAGGGAATAAGACTGCAGCTGTGTAAAAGATACCTGAATTGCAATGCATGTAATCAGGAAAAGAGCAAGGCAAACAGGTTAAATGGTTTCAAGACCACTGTCCCTTTGGAAATTGTATTTAATTGCAGATCTTATTGGCCCCATGAAGCCTAGTTTAGGGGGATCATATTTTGTCCTGAGCATCATGGATCATTACTCTCATTATGGGTTTTGTTACCTACTTAAATCAAAGGCAGACACGTTCCAACATTTTTCAAACTGGCTTAAGTTTGTAGAGAGAAAAACAAAGCGAAAGGTTCAGTGTATAATAACTGATAATGGCACTGAATTTACTAACAAGCATTTTGTAGCTATGCTACAATCAGCCAGCATTGAGCACAAGCGTTCAGCCCCTTACAGGCCTCAACACAATGCATTTGTTGAGAGATGTACAAGCTATGATAAGGACTATGTTAACAGATTCTGGCTTAACAGATAGACTATGGGGGGAGGCGGTAAAATGTGCAAACCATGTCCTAAATGTCGTGGTGAACTCTTCTACTGGTAAAACTCTTAGTCAGGAGTATTTACTTGCTGTACCAAGCTTCACCACAAGATGTCCCCGATAGCATTTAAAGTCTTTTTCAAGATACAAGCTAGGATTTTATCCAATTTAAATTCTTTTTCAACTTTTTTACAAGTCGATAAGGTAACAGGTCCCCAAGGAAGTAGGAATTTTTTGGGTCCCCAAATGTCAAGAAGATGCAAATCCAATTATTTAGTTGTTCTTTTCAAGGCTTTATTTCCCCTAGGTAGTCAGACGGCACCATTTTAGAGGGTGAAAAAAGACATTCCCTTCCCTCTCTCCTCACATGGGGAAGAAGTTTCAAGAAGCTTTTACAGGAAAATACATGGGATACAAAGAAGGTAGGATCTCACCCAATTCTTCCACAGTGCTTTCAATGTGCTTGAAGGTAATTTTGGCCTCGGCTAGTAGTGGCTTAAGGGACATGGTGGCTCAGTGAGTTAGGATGCTGAGCTTGTTGATCAGAAGGTCGGCAGTTTGGCGAATCGAATCCCGAGTGCCGTGTAACAGAGTGAGCACCTGTTAGTCGTCCCAGCTTCTGCCAACCTAGCAGTTCAAAAGCACGTAAAAATGCAAGTAGAAAAATAGGGACCACTACGGTGGGAAGGTAACAGTGTTCCATGCGCCTTTGGCATATAGTCATGCCGGCCACGTGACCACGGAGACATCCTCGGACAAGCGCTGGCTCTTTGGCTTTGAAACAGAGATGAGCACCAGCCCCTAGAGTTGGAAACGACTAGCACGCATGTGCGGGGGAACCTTTACCTTTACCTTAGTAGTGGCTTAGTGATGGGCCTTGTTAATGGCTGATCTTTTCCCCGTCAGTTTGAAGAGCTGCCCCAGATCAAATGGAAGGGGAAGATCCAAGCTAGGATTTTATCCAATTTAAATTCTTTTTCAATCCTACCCTCTTTGTATCCCAAGTATTTTCCTGTAAAAGCTTCTTGAAATAAAGCCTTGAAAAGAAAAACTAAATAATTGGATTTGCATCTTCTTGATATTGGGGATTCAAAAAATTCCTACTTCCTTGGGGACCTGTTACTTTATCTACTTGTAAAAAATAAGTAAAGTGGAGTCATTTGAGGATAGGAAAGTCTGAGTTGCTTAAGTGACAACTGTGAGTTTTCAGTGTGGCATACTACATAATAGAAAGCAAGACAGTAAAAAACTGAACAGGCCAGATTGAGAATAAGAAAGAGGACATAACTGAAAGAGAAAAGAAGCCCTGAAAATATAGGTTACCTTATAGCAGATAGAGGAAGCAGAGGCAATAAACCCGCAAGCACATCCCCTGTCCACCTTGGGAGTATGGCAGAACCCAGGGAAAGGTGATAGATAGATAGATAGATAGATAGATAGATAGATAGATAGATAGATAGATAGATAGATAGATAGATAGATAGATAGATAGATAGATAGATAGATAGATAGATAGACAGACAGACAGACAGACAGACAGACAGACAGATAGATAGATAGAAAATAGGAATGGGTTCTGACACTCACCACCAAATGCTTTTCATCACTGCTTTATTGGGGCCTTTGGCTACCAAAATAGAATAGCTGTAATGTGTACTGAAATTCAGATTTGCATCAACTGCATTCTTGCAGCTATAAATCTATTAGCAGCAGGAACAGTAGAGAACACAGAATTTCTGCACTTCCATCTCCATTGTTTATCTAAACATGTAATGTGTATGTCTTTATGTAACATGCCTCCTACTGGAGGCATGTTACATAAAGAAGCATATTTTCAGGGCTTCTTTTCTCTTTTAGTTATGTCCTCTTTTTTATTCTCAATCTGGCCTGTTCAGTTTTTTACTGTCTTGCTTTCTATTATGTAGTAGGCCACACTGAAAACTCACAGTTGCCACTTAAGCAACTCAGCCTTTCCTATCCTCAAATGACTCCACTTTACTTATTTTTGATATGTCCATCTGAACAATATTTTCTTATAAAAATCCTCCTATCTTTAATTTTTCTCTCCATCTTGAGCAAAGCTGTCTGCTAAGCAGCAAAACCCAACCACCAAATGTTTTCCAATTCTGTTTTTTAAAACTTGTGGTAAGTGGTAGGAGAGATTATGAAGTTGATAGAATTTACTAAAGGTAGAATTCTGGCTCCAGTGGCCTTTCAGATGTGATTTAAGCTGCTACTTTTAAAGTTATTTGGAGGACTGTGTATCCTCCATGATTTCTGCCCATCCCACGAAATCTGGCAGAGATAGTTCTTAGAAGATTATTTTTGCCAGAATTCTAGTCCAGATTCTAAGTGCAGCACAGGTTGGTTTATTTGTTAGTAACAACTCTGTAGATGTTAATCAAGCCAAATTTCTGAAAACAGTACTTGATGTCCCAAGAATGAGCTCTAAGATAGCCTTCAGATATGAAGTAGGAATGCTAAGAATCGAACAGAGGTCTTCAAGGTAGAATTGTATTCTATTTGATGATTGATGTTCTGAGCCTAGAACTGCTGGTTCTAACAGATGTTTGTCACTTTTTATGGGCTTTAACAACAGATGATGAATTAAACATTATTGTTTTATCCAAGGAACAATTTATTTCTAATGGCTTTGACCAGATTATATGAGGATTATAAACCAAAAGCTGGAAGATGCAGAACTACAAACTAAAACCTGCTCTCTAATGCAGATTCTTAGAATGTTTACTACTAGGGATTATCTGGAAACTTGAAAACTATAGAAACACCTACTCTCTTCCAATCTAAGGAGAGATAGTATAATGTCTCATGCTCTGTCCTCTTAACTGACAGATATATCAGAATTCTATACATGAACATCTATGTCTATGTGGCTCTAGAAAGACAAAGATAATTCAGCCTGTGCTCCTGTGTTGTGATTATTATAGGGACCCTTGAAAATGCCATCTACTACTCATCTTTGTACAGATTGCCCCATGATGACCTTGCTATGTGAGCTGCTCTAATTGCCAGTATTAATTAAAGGTGCTGGTGATCACCTATAAAGTCCTACATAGCATAGGACCAGTTATTTGAGGAACCACCTATCCTGCAGATTCTCTCAACTATAACAACTGAAAGAGTGGGCACATTTCAGATCCTCTCTATCAAGTAATGTTATATTTCTGGACCAACAAAGTATGTTCTCTGTTTCAAGGCCTGGATAAGGTGCTCCATAGGTCCAGACAGCTCCCACCCTGATAACATTAAGGAATGCCCTACAAGACCTGGCTATTTACCCAGGCCTACGGATAGGGTGGATAGAATTCACCCTAGAGATGATTTTCTTTTTTTTAATATGTTTTATTGATTTTTTTACAATAACAGTCTTTGCCCGCAGTAGTATACTTGATGGTCATCTGAATTAAATTCACCCATTCCTGTCCATTTTAGTTCGCTGATACCTAAGATGTTGATGTTCAGTCTTGTCATCTCTTGTTTGATCACGTCCAGCTTTCCTTGATTCATGGATCTTACATTCCAGGTTCCTATGGAGAAAAAATCTTTACAGCATCGGATTTTCCTTTCACCACCAGACACATCCACAGCTGAGCGTCCTTTCGGTTTTGGCTCAGTCGCTTCATTCTTTCTGGCGCTACTAGTACTAGCCCTCTGCTCTTCCCCAGTAGCATATTGGACGCCTTCCGACCTGAGGGGCTCATCTTCCAGTGTCATATCGTTTTGCCTTTTGGTACTGTCCATAGGGTTTTCATGGCAAAGATACTGGAGTGGGTTGCCATTTTCTTCTCCAGTGGATCACGTTTTGTCAGAACTCTCGGCTATACCTGTCCGTCTTGGGTGGCCCTGCACGGCATAGCTCATAGCTTCACTGAATTACGCAAGCCCCTTCACCACGACAAGGCAGTAATCCATGAAGGGGATTTTTCCTCTTAGTATATGTTATTAACTTAAATGTATTACATCAATATTTTTTCTTTCTTTTTTCATAGTGAGTAACTTCTGATCTTTTATCATAATAAAGATTTATCTGTCCTTGCCTCCCCCCAATAAAATTTTCTCCAAAAACCTGTGTATCAAAATGGGAGAAAATCAGTTCTTATTATTTCTTATTTTTTCTGTTATTACAAAAGGATGAATATCCTTGAATAAATTCATATTTGTTCATTAATTGTCCTTTGACAGAAATGATAGCTTCCGAACATTATCTATAATCACTGAAGTGTCTTACTGCTCTTGCTCTTCTTTCTTGCAGAACTCTACTAACCCTTTCTTCCTTCCTTCCTTCCTGATTTGGAAGTATATTATATTGTTGTCTTTTTGTGAAATACCCAGTCTTTTTTAGCTTCATTTTCTTTGTTGTTTGTAAGCATTAACCTCTGTTGATATGATTTATGCTAACTGAAATGATTTCTGAAAATTTTCACTTCCATATACACTTTTTAAATCCTAAACAATTGGACATAAATAGTACACTTGCATTCAATTTTAACTTTTACAATATAGAGACTGTCAACTTCTGTTCACTGTGGTGGCACAGTGGTTGGAATGTAGTACTGCAGGCTACTTCTGCTGATTGCCTACTGCCAGCAATTTGGCAGTTCAATTCTCATCAGCTCATTTACTCAGCCTTCCATCCTTCCAAGGTTGATAAAATGAGGACCTAGATTGTTGGGGGCAATATGCTGACTCTGTAAACTGCTTAGAGCACTGTGAAGTGCTATATAAGTCTAAGTGCTATTGCTGTTGCTATGGACTCATGCAGATGTATTGTAAGTACATATACAATTGAATCTATTATTCCTTTTGCCTGTAAAATATTTCCTGTGGTGAAATGGCTGTCATACCATATTAAAATATAACAAAGTTGTCCTCACTCTTCAGTTGAAAAGCTGCAGCTTCATAGATCTTTTTTTGTTTCATTAACTTTGTTTCAAAACATTTCAGATTCATCTGAATATATAAACAGATATATAGATTCCATTTTGCAGATATAAACAGTTTTCAGGCAGTTTCTAGGAGAGATTGTTCTTGATTTTCAAGCCAGTGGGGGGTGGGGGAGAGAATGGAGAGAAATAAATGGGGGAAAATTCCCCAAGGATAGGAGGATTCTTAACTGGCTATGGGAAATATTTCAACAATATTAGTTTTGTCAAAACAGTTATTTAAAAAGTGCTGACTAGAAAGATGACCACACTTCTATACTGCCATATTCATTGTTTTCTTATTTTGAATTTTTACATAATGTACACATTCCAATTTGCAGAAAGACGTATTTAATTCTGTATGATGCAGAGATTGTGTCAGATTCTATTTTTTAAGATATTCATTGAAATATTTTAACCAAGGGAGATGTAATATTATTTAGTGATAGTCATTTTTTAAAACTGGTTTCCAATTTTTATTTGTATTTGTGGACTCCAGGCAAAAGGAGTTTAAGTTTAAGATCTTAAGTTTAAGCCACACACTTGTTCAGTCCACAGCTGATACAGTTTCAGGGATTTATCAATTAGGTCCTTCAACACATAATTTGTTTGACCTTCAGGTGAAATTTGAGTTGGGATAATGATGTAATGATCCCAGGCAAATCTGCTATTTCCCAATGATCCAAAGATCTCCTGATGAAATTATACTCCATACATCTGTATCATTTTCCCGAAATTTCACTTACAATAGTAATTACTCGTGTATATATTCAACATCCACAATCTATTCACAGTCAACTCCAATAAATATACCAGGTGGAGAAAAAGAATACTAAAATGGTGAAGAGCAATATGGGTTTAAACTGAAAGAACAAAATCCATGCAGGGCTTGGGAAAAAGACAAGCTTAATGAAATTGAAGAAAATAGTAACTTCAAGCAACAAGACAATGGAAAAAAATATCAGTCGGTATTAGAGAACAGAAAAATATGTAAAAGGGGGTGGGTCTTTGATTGCACAGTTGTGGCAACCATCTTGACACTTTATACATTTCCTGTACTCTCCACAATGGATACCACCACCTATCATCATGAGAGGGATTTATTAAACATTTACACAACATTTGTTAAAATGTATAATTACTGAGTATTCTCAGCTGCTACATCCAGATCTTTTTCATGTATTTAAAACTCTTTAAAGCAATAAAAATATACTTAGGACATGTCTCACAAAATAGACTCTCTTTGTTTCTACCTGAACGTGGCTAATCTAGAGAATAAAGCAATATCAGCCCCACTTAATACTTGGTTGAGGGTCCATGTGGAAGCCCAATACATATAGCCCAAATGAGGAAACTGAAAAACACTTCAGAAGAAAGCACAACCACTTCTGCATCAGGATGTGAAAACTGCCTGGCTATGCCAACATATGTTATCAGTAGAGGTCATTTCCAAAGTGACTTTATTATTATTTTTTAAATAGCCTCCTGCATATAAGAATAATTATGTCCAGAGGGTTGTTACACTCCGTGGTAGCTTTTCAGTTCTGAATAATAATTTAAGAATTACAAAGTTACCAAAAGCATGAAGGATGTGTGAGAAGAACATTTGAGGCATCTAATTCATTCAAAGTAATTGAAATATAGTCCTTGCCTTCTCTACTTGCCTGCCATATTGTAAATTCCTTGTCCAGAGATATATCCAGCAATATCAGAAAGATATTAGCTTGAATAGTGAAGCATGCTGAATGATTTCAATAATCACAGTTATTGCTTCCAGGTTACTAATCATCATTGTCACAGTTATACAAATGAAATGAGACTCTAAATTTACTATCAATTTACTATCTAGCCCAAATACTCAAAATATATTGCTTCTGAGTTGCCTAAAACAAAAATCTAAATGTTATTGCAATTAACAAAATCAAAATTTATTATGCAATATTAACACAGAAAATTGTGTTTTATACCACATTTTTTTAATCACTCTCCAGTAGTACCTCTATATGCTGCATTGGTTAGATTATATCTAGAATGCTGTGTCCAATTTTGTTTGCCATAATACAAGATGCCTGAAGAATCAGAAAGAATACAAAGAAGAGTGATTCAGATGGTAAAAGGTTGGAGGCTAATTCCTATGAACAATTAAAGGAATCCACTTGTTTAGCCAAAAGAAGAGAAAGCTGAAAAAACACACAATAGCAGTTTTCAGATACTTGTAGAGATACCACAAGGGAAGAGAGTGTGAATTTATTCTCCATAGTTCCCAAGGCTAGGACAAAACCAATAGTGCAGAGACAGATCTAAACTTAAAGAAAGGACACATTTTCTGACTATGAGAGCTATTAACTAGTGGAACAGCTTTATCTACCTATGTCATGGGTGTTCCATTACTGGAGATTATTAAGCAAATGTTGGATAGTTATTTGTCCTGGGTGCTATAAGGATTCTTGCCTTGGACAGGGATTAGACCAGAAGACCTCTAAAGTGTCTTGCATACCAGTGATTCTATGATTTATTAGAATTTGTTTCACACTAATAAAATTGAAATATCAAAGGCTCTTTGTTCTTTACCTCCAGAGAAAATAATGTTGCAATTTATATGCATTATCACTTCTGCAGAAGAACAACTTCATCAATAGGGTGCATACATTAGTTACAGATATCTAAAGATCTCATTTTAACTGCTCTATAATTAACACAGAAGCTTTGCTATACTACTGTAGATACTCTAGCATTAAGAGACTCAAACTCATAGCACACCAAACACATGAAAGTCAGTTTCTGAGGTCTGCAATATTTATAAGCACTGAAGATGCTGCTTAGCAAAGCCAGGCTGCTGGACATCAGGAAGACACACACACACTATGGAAAGTGCTACAGGAAGAGAAGCTTCATGATCTTGCCTAGCAAACAGATTGCTTGGCAATCACAGAACCTGATTAGCTGGCCTGTGCAGTTTTTGCCCAAAGCTTCTCATGCAGGGCAACATTGCCTTCTGTGAATCTCCACCACCCTTTTATTTTGTTCTGTGGGAGAAGGGAGGAGGGCAGTGTTCCTGAGGTGGTGCCAAGACCTAGGCACCTAGGCAGCAAAAGTGACAGAATTCTTGGTGAGAAAAGATGGGTTGGAAAGGTAAAGCTACCTAAGGAAGGGCAGGAGGAGATGTCCAAAAAAAGCAAGTGAGCTGGATTTGGCCACCTACTTTTGTGTCTCTGCCAGCCAAGAATTGGAATCAAATCAAGAGGGCACTACTTAACAAGTGGGAGGGGGGGAGAGAAGCAGGGGTTGGACAGTTTTTAATTATGATTTCCTATCATTCTATCAGCATGGGTATCTTAAAAAACTAATATATATCAATAAATAATGGTGTTAATGAAAAATGTCAGATAAGTGTCCAAAGTGAATTTTCTCTTTCATAGCTCTATTTAATGTATTACTATTTCACAGTAACTTTCCATTGGTTTTAAACATTTTGTTTGATGGCATTCCATCAATATTACAAGGAGAAAAGTCTCCACATTCTTCTCACTCTGATAAAGCTAGTAGCAAATTCTTCACTGAGGTAGTCAGCAAGAATATCAAAGAAACCCAACTCTGACAGACTTTCTGATTAATAAAGAAATAAGTACACAAATCCAATTTCTAAAAATCTCTATCCTTATGTTTTCTGATCTTTTCAGTAAAACTATTACTACTATAAGAATCTAGCCTTCTTGATTGTGAGAAGCTACAAGAGGCCAGAGAGATTTTGACTCATAAGACACTTTTATACTTAAGTATCCAAAGATTTAAATATTACTGTATGACTTTTTGGTTGCTGAACTAGTTAGCATTCATGATTTGAGCTTGAGACTGCCAGTACATAGTATTAGGGCTAATCTATCTCAGATTCAAGAATTTGCCTGACCCATAGCTGGCAGTGAAGAAATATAGGAAAGCACTGACTAGCACTGATGATGCTAACAATTTGGGTAATGAAACACCTGCACATAAACAATCAAGCTCAGAGACCACCAAGGGCCCCACATTTCAACCCTGAGCTACAAATGTTCTCCTTTATTGGCTCTTCAGCATCTTCATAAATGACTTAGATGAGGGGATTAAAGGGGCACTTATCAAATATGAAGATGCTTTATACTGAACTAGTGAGGCCAACTGGGAATACTGCATCCAGTTCTGGTTACCATGATACAAAAAAAAATGCTGAGGCCATAGAAAGAGTACAGAAAAGAGCAACAAAGATGATAAAGGGTCTGTAGACTAAATCGTATGATGAATAGCTGTAGAATAAATTGTATGATGAATAGATGAATAGCACAAAGAGAAGGCTTAACGATGACACAACCACAGTTTTCCAATACTTTAAGGGATGTCACAGGGAAAAGGACATTGATTTATTCTGCACAGCACTTGAAGGCAGGACAAGCAATGGGTGGAAGCTTATCAGAGAAAGATTCAAACTGGAAATAAGGAGGAATTTCCTGACAGTGAAATTAATTAATTAATTAATTAATTAATCAATGGAACTGCTTGCCTTCCAGAGATATGGATGATCTTCAAGAAAAGACTGGACAGCCATTTGTCTGGAATGATATAAGGACTCCTGCCTTGGGCAGGGGCCCGGACTAGAAGAACTTCAAAGTGTCTTCCAGCCCTATGATTCTGTAACTCTAAAGTGCAATTGTCCAATGCTGACAATGCTGTAGGGTGGAGAACAGGAAAGAATATTAATATTTCCAGCACTGCTGCCTGGACCATTTTTTTTAAAAAAGTCTGCTATGTCCCATTTTTCATGCACTCCAACAAACACCAGTTGATACTAATTATTAGCAACATATATGGTGAACTGAATCATTCCAAGCCAATTCTGCTTTATCCCATTTTTTCTGTGTAAGGGTAACTGATGCAAAAATTGAGAGAATACTAGGTTTGCATTTCTAACTGTTTTCTGTTCTGAGGCCTCCATGATTATACTGTACATTGCAGCCAGAAAAGCAGATGTTATCATCAGCCTGCTGATTAATAAGCAAATCAGGATGAGCGAGCAAGCAGACATTGTTCTCAGAATTCCAGGGAACTGATGTACTTTTTTTTTGTCAAGTGCCAAAGTTCAAATCACTTTAACAGTCATCACTTCTAACCTAGACATTCTGTTCACTAATACTAAATAAAGCTAGGCATGGTATTAAATTAATCTGAAATGCCATGATGTCTTTATAAGAAAGAGCAGGGGGAGAGGGTGATAAGGCAGGTTACGAGGGAAGGCTTTAATTACTGAACTCTTATCTTTTTAATAGCTATATTGCTAGGAATCAAAAAAGGGAGAAAATCAACTGTCCATCCTTGTTGGAAAAAAAAACTGACACTGGGATAATTTTATGAGGTCAGTCAGAGGATATTCATCTCTCATCCTAGACCAGGACAAACAGCAGGAGGTTAAGTGGAGTGATTTTGCAAACAGGATATAAATTAGCATTAGAAAGATTTTACTAAATGGAACCTTCATGTGGGTGAATAACACAGAATATTAGTTAATGCTGTAAATAAAACACTTTCTTAAATTCCCTACAAAATCTCTGTTTTAATGCCACCTTCTTCTAATTACAGAAAAACAAGGATTAAACTGTTCAAATACTAGATTATCCCAGGCTAAAGGTAAAGGTAAAGGTTCCCCCGCACATGCGTGCTAGTCGTTTCCAACTCTAGGGGCCGGTGCTCATCTCCATTTCAAAGCCGAAGAGCCAGCGCTTGTCCGAGGACGTCTCCGTGGTCATGTGGCCAGCATGACTGGACGCCAAAGGCGCACGGAACGCTGTTACCTTCCCACCGTAGTGGTCCCTATTTTTCTACTTGCATTTTTACGTGCTTTCGAACTGCTAGGTGGGCAGAAGCTGGGACGAGTAACAGGCGCTCACTCTGCTATGCGGCACTCAGGATTTGACCCGCCAAACTGCCGACCTTCTGATCGACAAGCTCAGCGTCCTAACCCACTGAGCCACCGCGTCCCTGCTATCCCAGGCTAGTTGCCTTCAAATGTTGAGGGCATTTTAAATATCAGTGATTGTTTCCTATCACTGGCTCTATTTCTGCTAATAAAATGTTTGAATATAAATCCCATTTACTGGCCACCTACGTAGACAACAAAATTGCCACTTCTATTACTATTTTATTTTCTGAAATGTGGGCATATCTATTCCATGATATGTTGTGCTTTTAAGTTGCTTCTGTCTTATTGAATAGTTTATCACTGTTAATGTTATAATTCATTTAGCACTGCAGTAATTTATGTGTGCATGGATATGTTTTAAGAATACCTAAGAAAGTTAACTATTGATAATAATTATATTGTGCATTTTCCTCCATTGTCTTGCTTCCATATCTCCTGAGTAATAAAACAGTGCATCAGTTTCATTTCCTATACTTATGCCACACTCAAGATGCAAAGGTCTACATCAAGCAATTCTTACAATTCAACCAATACAATAATCCATAAAAATGGGAAACAAATAATATGAAGTAAACAAAAAAAAATATTTAAGAGATGTTAGCATTTTATAGAAAAAATACTGAAAAAACATATGCTATAAAAAACCCAATACAGTGAGGAAATAGAGAACTGCCCAAGAATCATAAAGATATAAAAAAGGGAAAATATTTAAGTTTTGAAGTTTGCAAATAAAACTCAGGATTGGGAGGCATTGAAAATATGGACTTGGGCCTTTAATTCATGCTGCAGCAATCACAGAGCCCTCTGTCATTTGATGTGGGCACCTTTAAACTAAGTGTGCCATAAAACTCCACAGTCATGCACAATGATTTAAGTCATTCTTGGATGTCAAATATTACTCTAATTTAATATTGAGTCCATCTACAGCAGAGGAGTCAAATTTGATTTCATTGAGGGCCGCATCAGGGTTGAAGTTGACATTGGGGGGCCAGGTGGGCATGGCCAGGGTGGGCGTGCCTTAGCTCGGTGTTGCTCATGTCAGGGAACACCTCTGGTGGCCCGGGCAGGACTGGGGGTGCTCCATTGTCTCCAGCTGAGGAGGGCGAGCCTTGTCCACCAGAGGAGCCTTGCTGGCCCTCTTAGGCCAGGCAGAGGACCCCCAGTGATATAGGCTGCCCAGAGCCCTGGGCAGTGGAGGGCAAGCACCCAGTCCAGCCTTTCCCAAGGGGACACCCAGCTGCACTTACCTCTTCCTCAAGACTGCTTCTGATTGGCTTGTTCTCTTTGGCCAAGTTGCTCATGGTGTGTGCGGGAAGGCAAAATGTGTGGGTCAGAGGGAGACCCATTCCCTCTCCCTTCAAGGAGACCCAGCTTTGTAACCAAAGCATCCTCAGCAATAGGATGGGAGACCACCAAGATTGGTCAGGAAGAGGGGACAAGGGGATAGCGAAAGGACAGCAGAGCTACTCGTGGCCAAGTGCTAAGGCAGGATTTCCCTCAGACCCTTCCTCTCTGTCATTATAATCTTCCTTCCTTCCTTCCTTCCTTCCTTCCTTCCTTCCTTCCTTCCTTCCTTCCTTCCTTCCTTCCTTCCTTCCTTCCTTCCTTTCCCTTTTCTTCTTTTTCCTTCCCTCTCCATTCTCCTTTCCTTCTTCTTCCTTCCCCTCTTTCCTTCTTATTGTTTCTTTCCTCTTTCCCTTTCTTCTTTCCTGTCCCTTCTTGGATGCTCAAATGCAAAAGGAGAAACATTTCTCGATGCCTCCTTGCCTTGTGATCAAATGCCACATTTGCTAGTAGTATGTGGCCACTTAAAAGACTGAGAACAAACCAGGCTCAGTTTATCCCGTGTTTGCATTTAGTGTCAAAATGGTGGCTGTGATAGTTGATCAGAGCTCCTCTGGTTTTTATGTGCAACAGCTTTAGCATTTAGGAACAGAGGTAAGTTAGTTGCTTTTCTATTAATACATAATCTTTAAAATAGTTCTCCTGTAGGGACCCTGCCATGGTCTAATTCAGACTGGAAATATAGCAAAGGAAAATATTTTTCCCCACTCTGCTTTGTCCTGTTTTCCCCACTGGAAATGGCTGTTAGCAACACACAAGGAGGGGATACTTTCCTAAGAGTTCACTATTCAAGAATACCAATCTTAACTTGGATTGCCAATAAAGTCCTGTCTGGGACAAAAGAGAACACAAAATTCCTTTCTGCTTTGAGCCCAAGTCTCAATGGAACCAGAACTGAAGCAGAACTGCGTGAACTGGGTAATCTCCAGCCAATCTCTCCTTCCTTCCTTCCTTCCTTCCTTCCTTCCTTCCTTCCTTCCTTCCTTCCTTCCTTCCTTCCT
>JAKJMR010018097.1:0-23633 GCA_024449315.1 Daboia siamensis | reverse complement strand
CCTTCCTTCCTTCCTTCCTTCCTTCCTTCCTTCCTTCCTTCCTTCCTCCCTCCCTCCTTGCCACCCTCCTTTCCTTCCTCTGTTCTTCCTTCCTCCATTCCTTCCTTCCTGTTCCTTCCTTTCTCTGTTCCTTTCTTCTTTTCCCTCCTTCCCATTCTCCCTTCCTTCATCCCTCTGTTCGTTCCTTCGTTCCTTCCTCCCTCCTTTTTTCTCTCCCTTCCTCCACCCTCCTTTCCACCTTTTCCCTCCCTCCCACCCTCCCTTCCTCCCTCCATTCCTTCCTTCCTTTCTCCATCCCTTCCTCCCTCCGTTCCTTCCTTCCTTTCTCCATTCCTTCCTTCCTTCTCATCTTTTTCCTTCCTCTGCACTTAGGAAGGGGTGATGAGAGGGAAAGAGATTGCCAGCACTGCCAGTATCCATGCTGCCACCAGCTGTCACTATCCCACACAGGTGGGTGGAGCTGGTCTCTGTGAAAGGGAAGCCTTATGGCTGCAAGGCTAGGTCAGCAAGTGGGCCATGGAGGTGCTGGTGGGAGGGTGGGGTGGTGCTGATCTACAACCTGGTTCTGTCCATCAAAGCCAGAATGCCCTCAGCCTTAGATCCACAGGGCAGCACTGGAACGAGCAAAGAGCCACCCCGCCGCCTCTGCCCCACCCCCTGGGTGCACACACAGGAGATGGCCAGCTCTGGCATCCTGGATGAAGTCAGCCTACATGGCAAGACAGCCAGCAGGGATACGAGACTCTGCTTGAGCATGTACCCAGGGGGCAGTGGTGCCCAGGGGGCAGGGGCGCTGATTCTAAGACTGAGCACATTCTGGCTTTGATGGATGCAACCAGGTTGTAGATCAGTGCCCGGTCAGCCTGGACCAGGCCAAGGTGCTGCGGGCCAGTTCTTCACTGTTTCCATAGCATTTCCCCAGGCCAGATGGAGCCAGATGGCAGGCCAGATCTGGCCCACGGGCCTTGTGTTTGACATGTCTGATCTACAGAGACTCAAGTGTATAATCAGAGATTTTGCTCTGAGTTGCTCTCTTCAGTTTTATAGTATATATGAATCTTCACTTCAAATTTTTTTTCCTTTCCCCAATGAACAATACGTTATTAACAAGCCAAATACCTGGCATTTCACAGGATGAGGTCTTTATGGGTCTATGAGCCCTTAAGGCATGTTGTGAGACAAGACCTTTAAGAAGAGAGAGAGATTAGTTCAAATTAATATTGAGATTCCCACCTGACCAGGCAAATGAGGTAATATTTTCAGGATCTCCATGATGTGCATATTTTTCAAAGACTGCCAGAGAAATAACAGAAAAACACAAGCATCAAAAGCAAGAGAAACAAATAAGAGAAAAATAAGACAACTGCTTAAAAATAAGATCAAAAAGTCAGGGTTGGGCAAGGACTGACTAACCTGCCTTGTCTAACATAAAGTTGCATGATTCACCTAATGGTAGGACTCAATCTCAGTTCCAGAGTATGAACAAAAACATAGAAATGTTCTATCCTATTAGAGGGAAAGGGGAGTATCTATACTTTTTTTAAAAAAAATATCACATTGGGATGAAAGCTGCATGAAAGTATTGTGAAGGTTTTCATAGTTTTTGTAGAAACCAGTATAGACGTTTTCAAGTAGCATGGGTTTTAGCTTCAACAATTGTATGCTCATACCACTTTCATTGCATTCTTACAGCTCCCAATAAGCCATTCACAATTGAGATCTACCAACCCTACAAATGGTTAAGATACTGTGTGCACATTTTTTCCTTATAATGTTTTAAAGAAATTAGAGAATTGTTCAGTTTAAATTAAAGCTTAGATTCCAAGGTTATTGACCCATTACTTCAAAAATGTAGAGCTTATACTGAATGTCTGTGCTAGTCTATGATTGTAATAAAGATTTGATTTAATACTGAATGTTCATAAACAGACATGCAAAGCACTTTTGTTGCATCTACTGTATAGGACCAGCTTTTCTATCTTACTTTGCATTATACTGCCAGCATCAATCTCCCATCGTCCTATGTGCTCCCACAGGGAGGGCCTCCTTAAGGTGCTGCCGGTCAGTGAGTGCCAGCGGGTTATCCCTAGGAGGAGGGCATTCTCTGTGGGCGCACCTGCCCTGTGGAACGACCTGCCTGTGGAACTCCGGACCGCCCCCAACCTTCGTTCGTTTCGCCGGGACCTAAAAACCTGGTTGTTTGATTTAGCTGGCCTGGACTGAGGGGTTTTAAATTTTTAAATTTTAAATTAAATTTTAAACTTGGGCTAACGTTATTTAATTCTATTTTAATTTTAACTGTATTTTAACTTTTGTACTGTTTTAACTGTTTTTAACTTTGCCCTGTAAACCACCCTGAGTCCTTCGGGAATAGGGCAGTATAGAAATCTAATAAATAAATAAATAAATAAATACTGTCGAGCCCCGTGGGCCTGACATTCAGTGGGGGAGGCGGCCTCTCACGCCGGCCCCTCACCCCCAGGTCTTTCACAGCAGCCTGCTAAAGCCCGCCGGGGTATCACCCCATGGACCAGAGGAGGAGGATCCAGGACCTATACATGACGGTCACTTTGAGGTACAGGAGATCCTTGACTCTAGGGTGCGGAGGGGGAAGTTGCAATTTTAATATTGTGGAAGGGTTATCCCATGACAGAAGCCTCATGAGTGAAGGAGGTGGATGTCCACGCACCCTCTGCCTTCCTACCCGTGGGGCCTACTGCCGGGTGGCTGTGTCCATCTCCCTGCTCTACGGATGCTGCCTCTTTGGCCGACTGCCAGCTGCTCCCTGCCTCTTCAGCCAACTGCCGGCTGCTTCCGGGAATGCCAGGAGGTGCGCACATGGGCCTCCCTGCCGGGTCTGCCACGAACCAGCTGGTTCGGGAGACATTGTATGGTGCTGCTGCTGAACAGCTGGTCCAGGAGGCATCAGAGAGGACTGAGCGGTGTCGGGAGCATCCTGGTGGCTCTGCTTCTGACCAGTTAGGCATGGGGACCTTGGGGGAAGCAGCAGAGCATTTGGAGCTCCCTGCCAGGATGGCTGCCAGCCAGAAGAGCCAGGGAACAGGCGTCCCCCGGATTTGCAGAGGGTAGGGTGGGCTGTGGCACAGTGGGGCCGGGTGTTTAGGGATATGGGTGGGGGTTACCTGGTTGGGGATGGGCTACCGGACAGGGGGGAGACGGGCTGACGAATGCACGCGAGGCTGGCATCTGGAGACAGCAGCAAATGGAGCTGCAGAGGGGAGGAGGGATTATATGGATGCAGGGGCAGATGTTGGTCTGTGGCTTGAGGGCAGAGCCCTGTACCTGGCAGCTATGTAAGCGTTGGGAGCGATGTGCTACCAACGCTGACTTTGTTTTCACTTTATGTGCATTGGAGCTGAATAAAGCAACCTCTGTTTTGTCACACGTTCCTGCTGGAGATTTGTGTTTGCTTCCATTCAAGAACGTGTATTGATACTTACTATGTAAGTATAAATATGCTTATTTTGCACTATACTAATATTTTTCTATCCTTAATTACGCTAAAATATTTTTCTGCACATGTTTCAACTTTAACTGATATTATGATGTAAATAAATGAATAAAAACATTTTAATGATGTTATCTATATAAATATATTTATGTTAAAGTAATTATTAACATAGAAGTAGGATCTTTAAAACATAAGTTAAATCACTCTTTCCATTGTTAATCTGCTACAATGTCTGCTCTTTGGAATGAGGTCCCTCCTGTGATCCACATGACTCTCACTTTGATAGCATTTTGTAATGTTCTAAAGACCTCTATGTTTTCCCAGGCCAGAAGTCGGAATGGGGGGGGGGGGCTTGTTGAGTATGTTTAAGGATTGGGTATTGTTAGGATTCACCATCTGTTCTTGTCATTTATTCCCTTTTAAAATTCATCTGTTACTATATTTTATTTTTTCGTATTTAGTTTTATTGTATATCATCCAGACTCAGTTTGGAGTCAGGAAGTGCCCAAGTAAATATGTTAAATTAAATTAATCTTTAATGGTTACTTGAACAAATGTATAGTTCACATAAACATACTTCTTTTAATTCCATCTAGTCACTCTATTTGTTTAGTTAGTTCCAAGAAATTGCTTCGGCAAACTAATTCTGCAGAAAATTTTCCATCAACTGTAAAGTTAACTCATGTTTTCATAATGGACTGGTCTCCAAGTGTAGTGTATGCAGTTAAGCATACACAGGATGTCAGCACAGCAGGAGGCTGGACAGCTCCAGGCTATAACCGCATTTGGCGAGAAAGCTTTGTTATGCTAAGCTGACAGCCCCGGGCAAGGTCAGCTCTGGCGGGAAGCCAGGGTTTAAACCTATTGGTCGCCTGCACTGGTGGGAAGCCCAGGTTTGAATCCACTGGATGGCATTCACCTGGGCAGGTATAAAGATACACCAGGAAAGCCCTTTTTCTATTAGTTTCAGTGGAAGGGATATTGTAGGCACCTCTGCTTAAGTTTTCTCCCTTTATGCTCCCTATGGGACATAAAGTTCAGTAGCATCAGCATCTATTATTTGATGTCCTCTTTTCCTGTACCATTACAAACACATCATCCAGGAATAGCAGAATTTCCCACCATCTATTACAACCTATTTTTTCCATTCATAGAGGATGATATCCAGAGTACCCTACTCTTTATAATCTTCAATGTTCATTCACGGTTCTCCAAGACTGAATTAGTATCTTCTGAGACAGAAAAGTTTTCTTTTGATTATATAGCTTTTTCACTAAAATAATACCAACATTTTGGTTCTAGTTTCATTGATTTTTCCCTAATACCACAGTTGTGAGGTAACAGCATGCCTGTCAGCTTACTGCTTCATGGTAAGCTATTGATGACACAGAAGAACTGTCTAAATTAGTCTACATTTTTCAAAGAATAATTGCCTGTCAAGTGGTTAGATCAGACATGTCAAACACAAGGCCCGGGGGCCATATCCGGCCCGCGAAGTGGTTTCATGTGGCCCGTGAAGCCATCCTGGAAACAGTGAGGGAACGGCCCCCACTGCCTTGGCCCTGGCCCAGAGACCCTCAAATCTGTCCCACTCCTGCCCAGGCCCCCACAGGCACCCTTGATGCCAACGATGTAGAGCTGGCCACGCCCACCCAGTAGGCCATATGCACTCTAGCCATGCCCACCCAGTAGGCCACGCCCACCCAGCCCCGAGGGCAACCGCAATGCTGATGCGGCCCTCAATGAAATTGAGTTTGACACCCCTGGGTTAGATCATCTTTCTGGAAACACATTTCCCAAAGCTGCAATTGAAATTACAGATACCATGTGAATCCTTGATCGTACAAATCTAACTAAAGACTCTGTCTCAGCTCTATTGTTTTATACAAAAATGTCTAAAACCATTTTGTATTGAAACTACAGACAATAAAATTATGGGGGGATGAATACATTCAAAGGCTTTCAGGCCTCAAGAAGAAATGCTATGTAAGCTATGTACAGTAGTAAATTTCAATTAACAAGGCCAATGATTTGTTAATGGCAGATGGCAAATGTTTCCCATTTAGAATGGTCTAAAACCCAGCTGTTACAAATGCTTTTTTCCACCCTGTAGTGCCATTGGTACAAATACAATACAGTCAGGTTGAAGAGGAAGACACTGAATATTAATGCTGACACCCAAGATAAAATGAAAGCTATTTTTAGTGCTTCTTTTTCAGTTGTGGTGAAAGTAATAATTTATTCATTACCAGATTATACAGGGAATTTTACTCAGTTAAACCTATCTGCAGTAAAAACAAAGGATGGGGAAGGAAGTACCTCAAAAATCATAAAGTATGTTTCAATAAATATTAGTATATTTAGCATAGCTTTAAGGTGAGGATTTACATTAGTTGATTATTTCTATGCTTAGGGGTTTTAATGATACTAAAATAGGATGGCCAGTGTGGAAGAGCTATCTTAGATGTACCGTTTTCCTCATGTTCCATCTGTGCTGTTGTCCCAGAAATTCAACCCAGAATGATGCAAACAAGAACTGACAAAACAATTTGCATAAATGTTCTATAGATTTTAGGAAAAAACAAAAACAAAAAATTGCTATTCTAATGCTCTTCATAAGCAAATATATAATTATTTTCTTTAAGATGCTGCTATATGAAGTGGCTGTTTATGGGACTGGTTTTTGTTTTCATTTTTTATGCCTGGAAGTTTTGTTAGTGCTGAGAGATTTGGAGGTAAAGTGGATGGTATACGAAGGCTTTGGTTTAATAATGAATAACCAGATAAAGAGAAATGGATTGAGTTCAGTGTAATCTTAGAAAGAAGGGAAGGTTTGGTATGCTGGTCTGACAGCCGCGGACAGGAAAGTATTACAGAGGGTAGTGAGCACAGCACAAGACATTGTGAGCTGTCCCCTGACACCACTGGATGACATCGCCAGGGCTCGTTGCCTTGGAAGAGTGAGGAAGATTCTAAGGGATGACTCACACCCTGGACGGTAGGAGATATAGGAGTATAGCCAGCCGTACCAACAGGCTGAAAAATAGCTTTTATCCGTGGGCTGTTAGGCTTTTAAATGGGATATAATCTCTGTGAACTTATGCAGAATTGACTTGGGAGGCCGGTGTGTGGTGTAGTTGGTTCACATGGTGTGGTAGGATGGAGGGTTTGTTGTCACTGTGTGTTGGGGAGGAGAGAGCACGGGGGGAGGCTCAGCTAATCTCAATGTACAAATGTTGTACTTTGACAATAAAGGTTTATTATTATTAGATGGAGACAGAGGAGAGGATGGAAAAGAGGAAGAGAATGACTGGGAGTGCAAAAGAATGTTTGGTCCATTGCTAGACATCAATGACTGAGGTGGGGCAGGACTGGAAATGGAAATTGCTTGTTCCTGTTTCACTTGCAGCTGCTGGGGATCTACATAAAAATGTAAATTGGAAATAAACACTGCACGGCTGGATCTCTCTATAGAGAAGATCATGAGGGGAAAAGAAAGCAAGTGACAGCAATGAGAAACTGTCAGTCTACTAAGTGCAGTTAGGAAGTGTCTTGAGGGGAGAACCTGGAATTTTATTCTATATCTAAATTAGGATTTTCCCCTTATTATTTTTTCCCTAAAGGCAGTCCTTAACTTATGACCATTCATTTATCAACCATCTGAAGTTAAAACAGCACTGAAAAAAGTTACTTATGACCAGTCCCTACAACTATGACTCTTGCAATACCACTACAATTGAGTGATTGAAATTCAGGCCCTTAGCAAACGGCATGTATTTACGATAGTTGCAACATTCCAGGGTCATGATTTCCATTTGCAAGTTTCCCAGGGGCTTCTGAGACTCAATTAATGGGGGAAGGTGGATTTGCTCAATGACCACAACGATCTGCTTAATGACTGTGGTAAAAAAAAAAGTAGTAAAATCAAGCGTGACTCACTTAATGACATTGTTTATTAATGTCTCCTAATTGTGGTCAGGGACACGGTGGGTGGCTCAGTAGGTTGGGACGTTGAGCTTGTCGATCAGAAGGTCGGCAGTCTGGCGGGTCGAATCCCGAGTGCCGCGTAGAAGAGTGAGCGCCTGTTATTCGTCCCAGCTTCTGCCAACCTAGCAGTTCGAAAGCACGTAAAAATGCAAGTAGAAAAATAGGGACCACTACGGTGGGAAGGTAACAGCGTTCCGTGCGCCTTTGGCGTCTAGTCATGCCGGCCACATGACCACGGAGACGTCCTCGGACAAGCGCTGGCTCTTCGGCTTTGAAACGGAGATGAGCACCGGCCCCTAGAGTCGGAAATGACTAGCATGCATGTGCGGGGGACATTTACCTTTACCTTAATTGTGGTCATAAGTTGAGAACTACTTATATAGCATTTCTTCAAGAGAAAACTGAGCCAAATCAGAAATGTAAAATGCCCATTACCTCTAAAAAGACCCTCTGAATGACCCTGTCACACTTGATTTGAATTTAGATCAACACTAACACTAACAATAGCAGGTAATGATTTCCCATGATTTCTTCCAGTAGATTTTTTACATGTCCCAATGTGAGCAGAGATATGCATATAGCAGGATTATGGCAATCATCAATACAAATTATTTTTGTGACTATTTTAACATCTTACTGTATGTAATTTTAATAATCTTTATTCTATATAATTAACTCTGAGATTAACATCTGTTATAAGTAAACTACAGCATGCACTGTCAAATAAAAAGAAATATAAAATCAAAGCTTTTTCTGTTCTTAATAACCCAGCTGTCAATTTTGTCTGAATTTATTATATATACAACTTAATAATTCTTATATTTGGCAATTTCCTTCAGAAAATTATTTTCTATAAAAAGTTATTTCTATAAATGATTTCTGAATAAATTACTGAATCTAGATCACACTCTACATCAAATTTGTATTATACTGCTTTACTTCTATTTGTTAGTTTGCTTTCTTTATTAACTTGCAAGCACACTATAGTCCTTTCCTGATTGCAATCATTCTGTGGAGAACAGTGATAAAAAATCCTTCACTCGGTTACTTTTTAAGGAAAAATATCACAGAGAAACATGTAGGAGTGGGATTAAATAATATTTCCATGAGCATTGGAATCTAATTCAGCAGATAGATAACATATCTGCTGAATTATTTTAAAAAGCTGTGGGGACGTATTAGGTTTCCCCCCATTATAAATAGATAATTTCAGTTCAGAACAGGCCATTGTGTGCTTATGATTAAGTTAAGTAAAACTGGAAGTAGAGAACACTAATATGAATTGTCTATCTCATCCCTCAGGCAGAGGGTCCTGATGAAAAAGAAGTTGTCTCCTTCTTGGCCAAATAAGGTTTGGGTTTTTGTTTTGTTTTATACTAACTTATTTATGGAATTTTACTATAAATCCATATAATGTTTTTTTTTCCATGTGTAACCTCTGATGTTTCTCATTTCTTTTTCTTTCCTGTCAAGAAAACCCATGTTGAATGAAAAAACTTCATCAGGGTTCAGTCCAAGCCTGGAATAATCAAAATGGAGACTGCTTTAGAAAGAAGGTTGTAGTTTATTGAAAAGCAGAGCCAGACAGATAGGTGGCTCTGGGAAAGCTGATCACATGTAGCTGGGAGTGGTGGGCTTTTATACCTTCTTGGGCTTTTGAGGTTATTTCCTGTTCCTGTGGTATGAACTTTGACCTGAGCTTTTGAGCATGTCCTTTTGGTGGTGGGTTAATCCTATTGTGTCCTAATGGTCATGTTTTTAGAGTTTGGGTGAGGGGGTGTAGATTTGGGAGTCTTTGTCTTTCTAATCTCATCAGCTTCTAGCTTACTGGCTCCAACCTTTCTGAAAGGATTATTGAATTTGCATTTCTATAGACCTGGTTTCTGCTGAGTTTCTGGCTGGGGGGAGGAAGAAGTTGCTGCCTTTTTTAAACAGATCCTCTCCATTATTCATTTGGAGAAATATATTCTGCCTTTTAATATTCCCCAAAATATTTCTTTCTCAGAGGTGGGGGAGATGACTTCACACACCCACTAAGAACAAATAGATAGAAACTAGCACAATATCATTTTTGAGCATTGTTTGGAGCTTTCCAATCTAAATACCTTGAGAGGCTAAATAGAGAGTGATTTTGAGAGGAAAATAATCCATGAATTTATTTATAATGGTGCTGCCCTGTCCTGAAAAAGACCCAATGGCACCTAAAAATTATACTTTCTGAACTAGTCCTAAGACCAATTTCTTTACCTTTTCAAGCAACTGATTGGCTAGATCATGATGGACCCCTGTATGTAGCTGATTGTTTGTATTGTACTACACCAAGTAATGCTGTCACATACAGTGATTAAACAGACAAAAACAGACACTTGACATTCCCCCTTTTTTTCACAGCATGATACCTATAAATAATTCAGTTTGTACATGTTTTGACATATTTACCATACTCAGCTGCCAAACATACTGTAAGCTAATGTAATTCAACAGAAACAGAGGGCCTTCCCAGTTCTTCCCATTTTAATGTGTTCTTTAAGAAGAAAATTTCAGCACAAGCGAGTTGCAGAAGTAAAAGACACCTTTAAAAATCATGCTTTATTATGCCTCACTTTACAAATTTTGCATATAATGAAATCATAATCCTTAATCTGCAAGAGTCACCATGTAGATGTAAAAAATGGGAATAAGGGAAGAAGTTCTGTTTTGCTATTCTTTTCCCCAAAAGGTCTTTGTTTTATCAGGAAAAATACCTATGTGTGAATTAATATGGAACAGAAAATAAGGAGAAAAATAAAGATTTCCAAAGACAAAAATTAAATTAAATATCAGTATAATAAAATATTAGTATAATTATACAGAAGATTAAAACCAACAATAAAACCATAAAAAGTTGTATTGTAAGTGACAAAATGACATACTGTACTTTGAAGAGACAGTGCATACATTTGCAAGAGAGTAATGTTTCAAGGTCAAGAAAATAATAGGCTGATTAATACGCTGATTCTTATAATTACATAATTATCAAGAATAGTCATAATATCATTGTCAAATAAGAACCATTTGTCAAGTAGAAGTGTTGAGTGCCACCATGCCTTTACTATTTTGAGACTATCTAATAGATTAACCAATGGTTCAAGAACTAAATTAAAGATTAAGGGAGACAAGGGACATCCTTCTCAAGTGCCATGATATAGTATAATGGGCTAAGAGACAAATCCATTGGTCTTTTATATGGATAAAGGATGAAGAAATTGTAAACCCATGAACCAATGGTAATAGAACCCTGTTATGGAATTTAGAGATAATGGAAATTTAATTCAGCTTACTTGTCTATCTTTCTAAGTATGGGTATACGTTTCTCTCTCTCTTTGTGTGTGTGTGTGTGTGTGTGTGTGTGTGTGTGTGTGTGTGTGTACACATATACATACATACATTGCTTGAGTAGGGATGTACAGTATATTTGTGCATGAATCTCTCTGGGTTTTTTCCTTTAAAATAAAAAGTGGGCTGGTGGTGAACTCTCACCTTCTGATAGCTTAACTCCACACTTCCTGCCTTGGGGTTTGGGTCTAGAAATGGTAATGTTCTTAGATATTTGGGTCTACACAGTGGCAATAAGAGAGGGAAGTCAAGATACTTTCCTCTTGCTGCATCAATGGACCATTGTCCACTGGCCAGTTTAATGTTATTAACTCTATTTTAAGAATTCATTGCAAAGAACTTCTGTTCATCCCTTGCAATGGTCATTGAAACATCTTGCCCTGTTATGGCTTTTATTTTTGTCTGTGAGGATTGAATATGTGAATAGGCTTCTTTCTAGGCTATCCTCTACCACATATTGGTTGTACTTCTGTCCATCCTGACTGTTAAAGGGAGTGGATCAATGAGTGATCTTTTGGATCTATGAGTGTCAATGCTTCTATGGGGGGATACTACCAGTTGTGTTGAAGGACAATCTGGTGCACCCCTTGCTGAAATGGGTGTATATTAAATCTGTGGCTAATTATTGTCTGGTCTCTGTTTTGCCCTTTTGAGGGAAGACTGTTGAGATAGTGGTAGCAGATCAGTTACACACATCTTAGAGAAAACAGATTATCTGAATACTTTTCAGTTTGGGCTTAGGTCTAGGTATGGTACTGAGACAGTATATGTTGTTCCCTTGGATGACATATTAAATATTGAATGGTGATAAAATAACTCTTGAATGTGTATGGAGATTCTCAGTCATCCAGGTCAACTGGACTTTCTTGTTTTCTTTGAAGACATTTAGCTCCTGCTAGGAAAGCTATGCCCCATCCTGATGAGCAAGTGCTTAGCTTTGATGTAACCTCTGTCCGGAAAACTCTGAAGAAAGTAAACATTTGGAAAGCAGCAGCCCCAGATAATATCCCTGGATGTGTTCTTAGGGAATGTGCAGATGAGCTGGCTTGTGTTCTCACAGATATTTTCAATCTCTCATTGCAGCAAGCAGTGATCCCATCGTGTTTTAAGATGGCTATTGTTTTACCAGTGACAAAAAAGTCCACAATTACAGGCATCAATGATTACCATCTGGTTGCACTGACATCCATCATTATGAAATGCTTTGAGAAACTGATAAAGGACATTATTGTATCTAGCCTCTCGCCAGCATTTGACCTGCTTCAGTTTCCTTACTGACCAAACCGCTCTATGGAGGATGCTATTTCTTCTGTTCTTCATCTGAGCTTGAAGCACTTAGAGGAAAGAAACATTAATGTGTGTTTGTTGACTTCCATTCAGCATTTAACACAATCATTCGCCAGCATCTAGTAGATAAACTGGTCTTAAACACTCCTTTGTGCAACTGGATTCTTGATTTTCTTACTAACAGGCCCCAATATGTGCGAGCTGGAACAAATATTTCTAACACTATTTTCTTGAGCACAGGTTCTCCTCAGGGCTGCATTCTAAGTCCACTGCTGTTCATCCTGTTGACCCATGACTGTTCTAGGTTTGCCACCAACCATATTGTGAAGTTTGCAGATAATACAACAGTAGTGGGCCTTATTCAGGATGACAATGGTGCTTACCACAAGGAAGTGGAGGGTTTGGGGAACTGGTGTAAGGAAAACAGCCTAGTTTTAAATACTGGAAAAACCAAAGAAATTATTGTCAATTTCAGAAAAGGCAGGCATAGCCACACTTCTCTTTGCATTAATGATTCACCTGTGGAGATGGTTACCAGCATCAAATTCCTGGGTGTGCAGCTAACGGGTAGGCTGGCTTGGTCACTCAACAGTGAGACACTGGTGAAGCGGACACAGCAGCACCTACATTTTCTGTGTCACATGAGAAAAGCTCATTTTCCTTCCCCTATCCTTACCAATTTCTACAGAGGGACAATTGAGAACATCCTGTCATACAGAATCACAATCTGGTTTAGAAGCACCACTGCTTCAGACAGGAAGACAGTGCAGAGACTGGTGAGGATGGCTGAAAAGATTATTGATAGTTCCCTCCCATCCATCCAGGACACAGCACATAAGCGTTGCTTGAGCAGGGTCCATAAGATTGTCTGGGACACGACACATACTCTTCACAACCTGTTTTCCTTGTTATCTTCTGGGAAGAGGTGGTATCCGAAGCAGAACATCCAGATTCAGTCACAGTTCTGTTCCATACAGTATTAACCTCGTGAACTCTAAAGCTTCCTCCTTCCGTTATGTATTCAAGATGAACAGTGATTAATATTTATATGCAGGGCTTTTTTTCCCATAGAATGCTCAGAATGGTGTTCCGGCACCTTTTTTGCACATTAAAAAAAAACACTTTTGTACAAGCTGTGCTACTCTCTCTATTGGCTTTCGAAAGCCAATAGGAATTGCTGCTGAGCACACCAAAAGACCTGGCTGGCAAATGTTGCACAAGCAAGTTGTCTGCAGCGAAGGTGAGTTGGCAGGAACTTTGGATGCCTCCCTGCTGCCCAACTACACCATCTTAACTAGATAAGAGAGGACAAGGAGTGGGAGGTGGGTTCTGCAGAGTCCATGTGCACTCCTTCCTTGTGCTCACCCATGTCAGCCAGGTTGGTGGCCTACCTGGTGATGGACCTGCGCCACCATCGCCTTGCCCTGCATTCCTATGTGGCCACCCTGCAGAGCCTGGCCCACACTGCCTCCAACTGCCTGCACCGTGCAGCCCCACCGTGTACAGTGGGCCCCACTGGTCCCACAGCACCAGCTGCGCCAGCTCCAGCCCAGGTGGCAGCCCAGTACCAACACCCCTCATGTCCATGACCACAGCAGTACCGCTGCCCCCGCCTCCTGCGCCCACCAAGATGAGAGTTCCAGCACCTTTTTCTTTTTAGAAAAAAAGCACTGTTTATATACTACTTATATGTAAGGGTATAGGTCTATACATATGTTGTATATAGTATGTTTAAATGTGTGTTATGTATGTATACCCTTTGAGAGCAAGCAACTAAATTTCATTTTTAATGTGTTCCATTGTGCCCATAGTAAAAAATTGACAATAAAGTTTATCTAATCTTCTCATACAAGAAGCTTCTTCAGCTCTGACTGGATGGTGTGGAATGAAAAGATTTATATTCTTGCAAACAGCTGTTCATTCTTTTAGCGAGTCGTTAAATTTACCTGGAGGCTTATCTGTGTCTTCAGGGTCATCTGAGTAGTGCAAATGGGTGTAGAGCCTTTTTGGAACTGTTGAAAGGACAGTGTTGTAGACTGGAGATAAATGATGACGGATCCCTCTGTTGAGAGAGGGCTGTTCAGTTTTGACATAGATGGCCTCTTTGACCCCTCTTTCAAACCAGAAGTCCTCTCTGTCTTTCCATTCCCCACCATTCAGTCAGAGCTGAAGAAGCTTCTTGGATGAGAAGGGAAACATCTTCAAAGAAAAACAAGAAAGTCTAGTTGCCTCAGAAAAAAGCATCTTTGGGATAACTCTTGAATGGTGATAGAGTAACCTGTTAGACCTATCAGCAGCATTTGAATCCATCAGTCATGGTATCTAACTGGAAAAGTTACAGAGATTGGAAACTCGGGTTGGTTCTCATCCCCTTTTTACCATTTGTATGAAACTACTAAGGGAGCATTGCTACCCCAAATTGTGTGGAAATGCTGTTCCATGATTTACCACAATGCCTGGAGGTTTTGAGGGCCTCTAGATGGAAGAGAATGGACTCAAAAAGAATCCAAGCAATATGAATTTGCTCTTTGTAAAACAGGATTGTTCCCTGGGGACAACATTATTCCTTGATGAACAGGCACCACCTGTCCAAGAACAAGTTCGTGATTTGGAGGCCTTTCAAGGCACCTATTTGAAAAGAAAGTGAAGGCTGGGGCAAAGGGTCTTGGCCCAGCTTCAGCTGGTATGACAATTTCCTCCTTACCTGATGCAAGGAGGCCTAGTGGAAGTAAATCATGCTCTTATCATCACCTGCATACAGTAGGCTATTGCACTGTATTTTGCATAGTACTCGTTTAAAATATACAATTAATTTAGAATATGGCAGCCCATGTCTTAACAGTTTCCCAATGTTGGGTGGATATTATACCTATTTTATAGATCCTGCACTGAATACCAGTTCAGTTTAAAGTACAATTTAAAGTTCTGAGGTTCACCTATGAGGCCCTTCATGGCTTGCTACCAATATAGCTACAGAAAAATATAATCTAACTGGATTCAGCTTGGCCCTTACGTCATATAGTGAGTCTCTTCCTTGTTGTCCCACATTTCTAGAATATAAGGAAAGCTAGAAGGTGCTGTTTTTATGCAGCAGTTTCATCACTTCTAGAATGAGCTTTCCAATGAGATTAGACAAAGCCCCCCTTCTGATAGCTTTTAGTAAGTTCTTAAAAGCCAAGCTTTTAAACCGAAGGTCTTGTGGTAATATAACCTGCAGCACTTATTATTTTTCTTTCCTATTTCAGTTTTCCTTTTGCAATTTTGTGAAGAATAAAAATAAAGACTTTGATGTAGAGAGGGAAGATTTGTTACTAAAGTAACAAAAAGTGAAGTAATGCTTGAGTCCAAATGGTGGAATAAAATTATAAAAATATCTCAGAATCACACTAATTCACATGAATATAAAAATTAGAGGATGGGAAGCACAATCAGATTTACAAAATTGTAATATTTTAACCAGTCTAAATAAAAATAGTGTTTTGGCTACCCTGGAGTAAATTTCTTGGTCTGATCTGCCTCTTAGGGCTAACAAATTTGGATTCTATGTGTGTTTTAATTCTTGTTTTCACTGTGATGTAACTGCTGAGAGATTGCAGCAGGACAAAAATCAAATAAATAAATAAATATCATCTTAAAATGCATTTTATATATTTACCTGGATCACACTGGAGGCTTTGTTAGTGTCCAATGAAATTAGAACAGTTTACCTGCAGCTGTGTCCATAACATCAATTACAAAGCGAATATTTTCAGATACTTGCCTGTATTTTGTAAATCTGGGTAGAGATGTGTAAATTATAGGTACAATTTTCTACAGGCTTCTATCTAGTGTTATCAATATTTTAACACCCGCATTAAGGAAAGATACTGCTCTCTAGCTTGCACATCTTATAGGCTGTTTCTCAGTCTTTAATATTACAGTCATATTATCCTCATAGAATGATGAAGGAAATGTACTGTTTAACAGGAAATTAATTAGGCTTTTCCCAATTTCATAGGTTGCAATGTCTTTGTAACATCAATGTCTGTGCCAGTATATTTTTGTTTTGAGAAATTTTTCCATTTCAGGAAATTAATAATTTGCTGCTTTGTTCCAAAAGTCTCTAAAAAATATAACAGTATAAAAATCATAAAGCTATTGATGAATAGATTCTGTTTTGGTAAATAAATGTACATTATTAAATTAAAATTCAGGTACAAAGTTCCATCATTTCTGTTTTTTTAAACAATAGGTCAATAATGTGCCAGCTTTCTCTTGTGTTTCTAACATTTCTGGTTAATACATTTGTAAAGTATTACAATTTTTCTAGTATATAAGATCTAATTTAAACTTTCTTGCTGACTGTATTTCTGACATATAACAAGAATCAGTCTATAACCATCTGTTCCAATTATATAAAAGTAGACTTTCTACTGACGTTATGAACACTTGTTAAAGTAATGTAATTTATATTCTGGACATACTGTTAATTGAAATAAATCTAATTCATTGCCTTTGGGATCTACCATATCTACAGATTATTCAGAGATTAGGATTTGCCATTTGTTCAGATTCTGGTTTTGCATCTTTCTTGAAGCATATCACTATATGTTGAATTAAACATGTCTAAATGTATCCAAAAGGGACGCGGTGGCTCAGTGGGTTAAGACGCTGAGCTTGTCGATCAGAAGGTCGGCAGTTTGGCGGGTCGAATCCCGAGTGCCGCGTAGCAGAGTGAGCGCCTGTTACTCGTCCCAGCTTCTGCCAACCTAGCAGTTCGAAAGCACGTAAAAAATGCAAGTAGAAAAATAGGGACCACTCCGGTGGGAAGGTAACAGCGTTCCGTGCGCCTTTGGCGTCTAGTCATGCCGGCCACATGACCACGGAGACGTCCTCGGGCAAGCGCTGGCTCTTCGGCTTTGAAACGGAGATGAGCACCGGCCCCTAGAGTCGGAAACGACTAGCGCGCATGTGCGGGGGAACCTTTACCTTTACCTTTTAAATGTATCCATGCAATTTCAATAGATATACAGGTGGCCCCTCATTAGTGACCACAAGTGGGGTTGACAAATTGGTTGCTAGGCAAAGTGTTTGTTAAAGATAAAATCACATGATGTGAGAGGCTTATGACCTCATTTCTCCTTCACTCATTAAGCAAAGCACCACAGTTGCGAAGCAAAAACAAAACTATCCTGTGACCCTAATGATTTTAGTTCCAGTTTCTAACACACAAACACACACACACACACACACACACCAACAACAACAACATACTGAAGCTAGTAAAAAATTGATGAGGGGAAGATACAAATAATTAAATTTAAATCTTTCTCTACATCCCCCAAAGGAGGCAGAGATACCCCCCCCCAAAAAATGAATGAAATCATTCTCTGAGATTTATCTCACAGAAGGTGGAGAGAGAAATCTCCAAAACCATAAGAGAGTGTGTGAAGTTTGTGAGATGGAGTGCTCTTATGTGTAAAACTGCAGTAAGCTAAAATATACTTAAAGAAGATTGCTCCATTACAAAACCAGGACAAAAATCTCACTCCAGCCAACATGTCCGTCTTGAAAATAGAAACTTTGAAAACGGATACACTGAAGGCTACTATCATGAAATGGTATATGTCTCTGTAAAAAGCTTTTCTGCCATGATCCCTGTTATCCATATTGTACGTGGCACCCTGCCTGCCACTGCATTTACAATGTTTATTTGCAGAAACGTTTACCTTGCCAGCCTTTGTGAAATCCTTAGAAATGTACGGCAGGTTGACCATCTGTATTAACTCTGCTTGTCACTGGCATAATCACAAATGCTCACTGGTTGTGAAGCACCCACATGGCAATCACATACCATGGGGCACTATAATGGCCGTAACTGTGAAAATTTGTCACATAGTTGTTTTCTTCAACTATCATTACTTTAAATAGTCACTATACAAAGATCTACCTTAATGCAGTGGTTAAAATTCTCATTAAAAGGAGCTGCTATATGAATTTAATAAATAAATAAAATAATCAATCAATATCAATCAATCTTTGTGGTATGATTGATGCTATTAAAATGAATATTATATCAAGATTAATGTATATGTTAAGAGGGATTGCAGTGTTAACTCCTATTAGATACCACACATTTATATAAAGTCCCTAGAATCTATCTGGTTAAACTGGATTTAGCTTACAAGGATAACAGCTTTAACTATCATATTTCCAATTATATCACTGCACTTTTATTGTATCTATCTATCTATCTATCTATCTATCTATCTATCTATCTATCTATCTATCTATCTAGAAAGAGAGAGAGTGAGAATCTATTTGGAAATCAAGTTTTCAAGTATGCTAATCCAGCTTCTTCATTTCCTGGTTTGAAAGGTGCTAAATATATTTAATTATTAATAGACAAGCAATGTAGCAATAGCAACAGCACTTAAACCTACATACAGATTTAAAAAAAAAAAAATTATTGGATCTGGTTAGTCACTGAATGGCAGATTACCAAGACGTTTTGCTTTGAAAGAGAGTTATTTTAGTTTTAGCAGATTCCAGCACTTGGCAGATCCTTTTGGGATTGAGAAATTGAAATATGTTTGGGTTGGTTTATGGAGACATGGAAGACCACTATTGAATATCAGGGCATCTATTAGATTGGGAAGCTAAAAAAAAATACCTTGGAAGAAGACAATAGCAAATTACCACTTCTGTATTGTTCCCAAAAACATGGACTCTAAGTGAAATCAGCAGGTAAAAGTCCAACTGCAAGAGGTTGGTGTTAAGTATTGCGTTGGTTCGAAGCACAAGGCGAGACGAGTAGGTGAAAACAGAAAAATGCTTTATTGAGCTGCTGGAACAGAAGTGAAGTGTGCATGCGTCCGTATTGCTATTTATCTGGTTGGCCACTAGATGGCAGCCAATAGATTTAAAGTAATGCAGTTCCCACATAAATCAGCCAATGGCCGAGCAGAAGACTCTAAGTCTGGCTAAAAACCCCAAGCTGTTACACAGGCAACCGTTAGCAGCAATCACAGACATGTGAACTTTACAACAAGAAAAACCCTAATACATTACACCCCTCCCCCCCTAGAATGTACACACATTCTACAAATCACTTAAGCACAAAATCTTGCAAATATGGTGGTGGTCTGCACGACCTTGTAGAACGCCTGGGAGATCCAGGCACATTGTGGTCTACTAGCTTGCCTGTCAGGCTGGGTAGACCAGTAGTCAGGAATACACAAGAGTCGCACTGACTCAAGTCCCTTTGGTTGACCCTTCCAGGTTGGCCCAGACCAAAGTCCAAAGCAGGAGCAAAGTTAGCACAGCGGCTGTCTTGTTCTGGTTGGCTTTCCCCATCAGGGGACCCATGTTGCACTCCCGGGCTGTGCCCACTCACAACCACCTCCCCCATTGAATTGACTGCAAGAATCCTCAGAGCATGTGAACTGCTCTGTACCAATGCTGGTTTCTGTCTCTGGGGACAGGCCTGATGCAAGGTCCTTGTTTTGTGGCCGTTCTGTATAACTCTTATGCAGCTGATCAATATGGCAGTGGATGATTCTCTCCCCATCCATAGCCACCTCGTAGGAAAGGGGGCCAGTAGTTTTGACAATTTTGGCCGGCACCCAAAAGTTCCCATGCCCATACTTCCTGGCCCACATCCCTTCACCCACTTGCAACCTCCTTGGAGCTTTCGGGCGTGACGTGTCTGCTGCCACCAAGTCAGGGTGCAGCCTGTCCAGTTTCGTGATTAGTCTTTTTCCCCAGCGAAGTTCTGCTGGCCTCTTCACGGTCGCTATGCAAGGCATAGTATGCTGGCTCAGCAAGAAGTCAGCAAACCTATGGTGCCAATCTCCAGTCACTATGCGCTTCAGTGACTCTTTTGTTGTGCAGACCATGCATTCAGCTTGCCCATTAGAGGACAGGTGAAAAGGGGCTGAAGTGGCATGCCTTATGAGGTTTGCCCTCAAGAAGGCCTGGAACTCTGTTGCTGTGAACTAGGCCCCATTGTCTGAGACCATGATGTCCAGCAGCCCGTGAATTGCAAAAAGCTTTCTAAGCACCTGGATGGTCCTAGCAGTAGTCATAGTTGATGTGGGAATTACAGTATTTCCAGCCATTTGGAGTAGCTGTCAACCACTATCAGAAATAGTTGCCCTTGAAAAGGGCCAGCGAAGTCAGTATGGATCCTTGACCACAGTGTATGAGTCTCCTCCCATCTGTGAACTGGAGCCTGCGGCATTTCTGGTCTGGACTGTTGACACATGTAACACTCTTGTACATGGGACTTGATAGCCTTATCTAACCCAGGCCACCAAAGGTAGCTCCTTGCCAATGACCCTCATGGACAGACTGCAGTACCCGCTGCCTTAATGAAGTGGGGACAACGACCTTGCTCCTCCACAGGATGCATCCCTTATGAGCTGAAAGCTCATATCTGCAAGTAAAATAACTCTGGAATTCAGGTCCACAGCTATTTTCTAGCCACCCTGTGTGAACCCATGCCAGAACCCTGCTCAGAACTTTGTCTGCAGCAGTTTCTGCAGCCACATCCCCCTCATGTAGAGGAAACTCAGGCAAATCTTGGATTGACAAGATGCAAGAGGCTGGAGCTGGATTTGGCTCCACATGTGGTAATGGTAGCCTGCTTAGGCCATCAGCATGGCCCATGTCCTTGCCAGGTTTAAATGTCAGCCTATAGCCTATAGGGACGCGGTGGCTCAGTGGATTAAGACGCTGAGCTTGTCGATCAGAAGGTCGGCAGTTTGGCGGGTCGAATCCCAAGTGCCGCGTAGCAGAGTGAGCAGCTGTTACTCGTCCCAGCTTCTGCCAACCTAGCAGTTCGAAAGCACGTAAAAATGCAAGTAGAAAAATAGGGACCACTACGGTGGGAAGGTAACAGCGTTCCGTGTGCCTTTGGCGTCTAGTCATGCTGGCCACATGACCACGGAGAAGTCCTCAGACAAGCGCTGGCTCTTCGGCTTTGAAACGGAGATGAGCACCGGCCCCTAGAGTCGGAAACAACTAGCACGCATGTGCGGGGGAACCTTTACCTTTACCTTTATAGCTATAGGCAGACAGGAAAATGGACCAACTAGGTGAAAGGATTTGGGGGGGTCTGTCTGTCAGTAGTGAACAATCCCAATAATGGTTTGTGATCCATGAATATTGTGAATTCCCTGCCATACAAGTAATCGTGGATTTTTTTCACCCCGGCCACGATGGCCAGAGCCTCTTTGTCAATTTGAGCGTAATTTTGCTCAGCAGCTGACAGGGTGCATGACTAGTATGCAATTGGGACTTGAGTCCCATCTCTGGACAAATGGCTTAGAACAGCCCCCACCCCATAAGGGGATGCATCACAGGCCAGGCAGACTGGCAAATTCTCATTGAAATGAGTGAGCACTGAATTAGAAGACAGTAATGCCTTTACTGCCTTGAAACTGCTTTTGTGAACCTTGGTCCATTTCCATGGGACGTTCTTATCCAAAAGCCGGTGTAATGGCTCTGCCACTGTGGCCTTGTTAGGTAGGAATGCATGGTAAAAGTTCAGGAGGCCCAGGAATGCCTGGAGCTCTCCTTTTGACTTGGGGGAAGGTGCCATCTGAATGGCTCTCAATTTGGATTCGGCATAGATGTGGAAACCCAAGAACTCAATAGAAGGACCCCAATTTTGCCCTTCTGAGTTTATATCCCTCAGAGTGGAACCATTGGAGGACGACCTTCAGCCTCCCGGCAAGCTCCTCAGTGGACTCACCGGCAATAAGCACATTGTGAAAATAGGGGCAAACCCCTGGAATGCCCTTTAACATGCACTCCATTACTCCCTGGAATATTCCTGGGGCCACACTGACCCCAAACTGGAGGCGTTTGACTTTGAATGACCTCCCTGTGTGTTATGATTGTTTGCGTGGCTGCAGTGGCCTCATCAACCAGTAGCTGTTGATAAACCTGAGCCAAATCTAATTTTGCAAACACAGTACCCCCTTGCAGTGATGCCAGGATGTTGTTCACAACTGCCACCAGGTATACATGCTGCTGCAAGGCTCTGTTAAGGATACATTTATAATCAGCACAGATTCTGATTTCCCATTGACCTTAAGTGGCATGACAATGGGAGTTTCCCACTCTCCCCCACATCTACAGGCTGTAAGATTCCCTGGTTTACTAGCTTGTCCAGCTCTGCATCAATCTTATGTTTAAGCGTGAATGGCACTCTGTGGGGCTTGATCCTTATGGGCATTACAGCAGGATCAAGCTTGAAAGCTATCGGAGGAGCCTTGTACTGACCCAGGCTAGTGTCAAACACGTCCGTGAACTCCTCGCATACTGACACCAAGTTTGCCACTTGTGTCTGGTTGATCCCTGTAACTTGGATTCCAGGGCATCAAACCAATCAAGGCCTATGAGACTTTTTCTCTGGCCCTCCACCACGACCACATCCAGGAGCCCCAAAAACCCCTTGAACTTGACGGCCAATGTGGCCTCACCCTTGATGGTGAGCAGGGAATTCTGGAAATCGTTAAGGAGTATGTCAGATGGCCTGAGCTTGGCCCACCTCCTGCTGTGACTACAGACTTGCCTGAAGGTATTCAGAAACACTGCCGAGTCGGTATCCAGCTCCATCCTGCAAGGAATGCCTTGCAGTTTGACCTGAAGTCAGAATTTGGGTTTGAGAGGCCTTTGAGCTCCCGTGTGGCAGACACTTCTGCAACTGGAGCAGAACCCTATTCTGAATTGCCCCGGGGCCCTGGTACCTCTTCTTGGACTGTCATGCTGCTTGTGGTCCTGTTGGCAACCCTGACAGACGGATGTGATATGGCCTGTCTTCCCACAGGCCCAACACGTGGCCCTTTGGAATTTGCAGTCTGCTAGAAGATGGCAGCCTTCGCAGCCCAGGCACTGAAGAGAGGGAACTGCCTTATCAAGAGTGCTCGTGTCCTTGCTGTGGTGCTTCTGGACCATGTCAACTTCTTGGTTGAGGTCGTCTTCTTCCATTAGTTCAGCATCCTCATGGTGGACTGCTTCCTCATGCGTTGTGCTTTTGGCGGGCCACATAGCCTTCACAGCACCTCAGGCAGCTTCATCTAGAAAGGGTACAGAGAAGAACAACAAAGATGATTAGGGGGCTGGAGGCCAAAACATATAGGGAATGGTTGCTGGAATTGGGTATGTGTAGTTTAACGAAGAGAAGAGTGAGAGGTGACATAATAGCAGTGTTCCAATATCTCAGGGGCTGCCACAAAGAAGAGGGAGTCAAGCTATTCTCCAAAGCACCTGAAAGCAGGACAAGAAGCAACGGATGGAAACTAGTCAAGGAGAGAAGCAACCTAGAACTAAGGAGAAACTTCCTGACAGTTAGAACAATTAACCAGTGGAACAACCTGCCTCCAGAGGTGGTGAATGCTCCAACACTGGAAGCTTTTAAGAAGAGACTGGACAGCCATTTGTCTGAAATGGTATAAGGTTTCCTGCCTGAGCAGGGGGTTGGACTAGATGACCTCCAAGGTCCCTTCCAACTTTATTATTATTA
>JAKJMR010018096.1:204530-248325 GCA_024449315.1 Daboia siamensis | reverse complement strand
CTTCTTCTTCTTCTTCTTCTTCTTCTTCTTCTTCTTCTTCTTCTTCTCCTCCTCCTCCTCCTCCTCCTCCTCCTCCTCCTCCTCCTCCTCCTCCTCCCCCCCACCTCTCCCCCTTCTCTTTCTCCTTCTCCTTATTTGCCATTGTCTATCCACTTCCGAATTTTCCAACCAATATGGTCCTGAGCTTTGTTTTGCCAACTGGGCCTGCAATAATTTGCTGATGTTTTTTTTTTTTTTTTAATCCCATTTATATCCCGCCCTTCTCCGAAGACTCAGGGCGGCTTACAAGCTTAGCAATGTTGTCGATCCATCTTGTTTTAGTTCTTTTGTGGACACTTTTTGTCAAGTGGGATCCTTTCAATGACTGCCTTGATCCACCTGCCATCAGTTATTCTTGCTATGTGACCAGCTGATTTCCATTTCAATTCTTTTACTCTCTTGATGATATATACTCTAATTTGTCCTCTAATCCACGTGAAGTTCTTTCTATCTTGTAATGCTGAGCATGTATCTTTCCATGGCTTTTTGTGCCACTCGTAGCTTTTGTATTAATTGTGAGGTTAGTATCCATGTTTCACTGGCATGTTAGAGCAGATAGTACACAGTGATAGAAAACTTTTCTCTTCAGGCATAGGGGGATTTTGTTCTTGAAAATTAGCTTGCCAAATGTCTGCTAACAACATTTAACACACCGTTCAATTTCCTTTACAGGTAATCCTTGAGTTATGAATGTAATTTTTAAGTCGTGGGTGCCACGTGTAATGACCAGGAGATGACAATCAGAGTTTACATCTTTATTGGTTACAATATGGAACTGAAGAACTTCCCTCCTGTTGCCCTCTTAAAGATTTTCCGCATCCCCGCAGTCAGCCAACCCACTGGCTCTATTCTCCCGCCGGACAGGTGACACCCAACCGGTGTCCTATATTTCCTGCCAGACAGGTTGACCAATCAGGTTGCCTGACCAATGCCACCTGGTGTTAAGGTGGCATACACAACACCCCTTCCCCCACAATGTGAACAATACTACCTACAATTTTTACTAACCCCTACTTTTACTTTCTCACATAATCCCTCAGATATGCCGGGGTTTTGTGAGTCCTGGCCGGGTACCTTCCCTGTTGCCTTCCCGACCCAACTTCACTCCCTTGAGCTGCTTCACTCAACATTGCCTGATTTCCATCCCGCGACTGCCCTGAGGTAGCTTGGTCTGAGGTAAGCCCCCCTGATACTGCATTATTGTTGGCTTCCGTTGTCATTGACTCACATGTTGTTGTTGTTGGGCTTATTTCTTGCTGATGTGGAACTGGCTCCGCTGCCTGAGCTTCTGACGGCGGTGGACGTACTGGTAGTGGTTCACTACTCTGATCCCTGGGCTGTTGATGTGTATGGCCTTCTTGTTGTTCCTGTGGAGGGTTCTCTGGTGCCCGGTTCCTCAGCTGGTCAATATGTCTCCTGACCTGCCTGTCTCCTTCTCCCTCAATGATGTAAGACAAGGGTCCTATTTTGTCCACCACCACTCCTTGCATCCACTTCTCCCCTGTCCCATAGTTTCTGGCCCACACTAAATCACCTATGGCCAATGTTCTGGCTGTGTTGTCCTGTTCTGCTTCAGCTGCCACTCTATCTGGATGAAGTCTGTCCAATTTGGTTATTAGCCTCCTTCCCCATCGCATCTCAGCTGGGCTCTTACCCGTCGCTGTGCAGGGAGTGGTGTGTTGAGCCAACAAGAATTGAGCCAGTCTCTGATGCCAATCACCAACAATGATCCTACACAGTGCATCCTTTGTTGATCTTACGTTCCTTTCAGCCAAACCATTACTGGAAGGGTGGAAGGGTGCAGCCGTTGTGTGTTTAATCAAGTTGGCCTTGAGGAAGTCCTGAAATTCAGTAGATGTGAATTGAGGGCCATTATCAGATACAGTTACATCGGGTAACCCATGTGTGGCAAAGAGCCCCCTCAGCACCTGTATGGTCTTGGCAGATGTCATACTTTTCACAGGCACCACCTCTAACCACCTAGAATAGCTATCTACAACCACTAAAAATATTTGTCCCTGGAATGGTCCAGCGTAATCTATGTGTATCCTGGACCACAGGTTGTGTGTGGCTTCCCACCTGTGCACTGGAGCATGTGTCTGTTCCGGTCTGGATCTCTGACATTGATAACATCCAGCTACTTGTTCCTCAATGGCTTTATCCAATCCTGGCCACCACAGATAACTCTGCGCAAGGGCCTTCATGCGCACAATGCCCGGATGGCCCTCGTGCAAATCCCTTACAACCCTACTTCTGAGTCTGACAGGTACTATCACTCTGTTGCCCCATAATAGGTATCCTTTGTGTGAGGACATCTCGTTCCTTCTCACAAAATACGCCTGAAATTGTGGTCCAGGGTTCTTTTCCTGCCAGCCCGATTGGACCCACATTGCCACTCTGCTGAGCGTTGCATCACTGCAAGCGGCAGCCGCAATGTCTTTTGCGGTGAGAGGGCATTCAGGGAGTTCTTGTAGGGCTAAGATTTGACCCACCGGTGCAGGGTCCGGTTCGGTTGCTGGTAATGGTAATCGGCTTAAAGCATCTGTGTGTTCCATCTCTTTACCAGGTCTGTAGACTATTTTACATGTGTATGCAGAGAGTAATATTGACCTTCTCAGCATCCTTGGGGACATTATTTGTGGTGTTTGCCTATCAGTGATAAATAGTCCCAATAAGGGTTTGTGGTCAGTGAAGATTGTAAACTCTCTTCCATATAAATAACTGTGAAATTTTTTAACACCTGCCACGATTGCCAATGCTTCTTTATCAATTTGTGCGTAATTCCTCTCTGCCCTGGACAGGGTTCTGGAATAATATGCAATGGCTTTTTGTTCCCCATTGTCTTCCAGGAGGCTGATTACAGCGCCCACCCCATAAGGAGATGCATCACATGCTATGCATATTGGCTTGCCTTCAATGAAATGTGTGACTGTGGAGTCACTGGAGAGTAGCTTTTTTAGATTTTCAAAACTTCTGTCATGAGCCTCTTGCCAATTCCAAGGTGTTTGTTTGTCAAGCAATCTGTGCAAGGGTTCTGCTATTGCAGCCTTATGTGGCAAGAATGTGTGATAAAAATTTATTAGCCCCAAGAATGCTTGCAGCTCTGCCTTATTCTTTGGTGCTGGAGCTGATTTTATTGCTTTTATTTTTGATTCAGTTGGGTGAATACCTTGAGCATCAATTCTTTAGCCCAAGAACTCTGTAGATGTCACTCCTGTTGAGCACTTCTCCTTTTTTAATTTCAAACCAGCTTCTCTGAACCTCTCTAGGACCATCTAGCCTGTCAGCTAATATTCCTTCATCCTCCCCCGCAATTAACATATCATCAAAATATGGGCACACCCCAGGGATACCTTTTACTGTTCTCTCCATCACTTCTTGAAAGATGCCTGGGGCTGCTGCTATGCTGAATTGCAATCTGTTGACTCGGAACGCCCCCTTTTGGGTGACGATCATTTGTGCATCCGCAACCTCTTTAGTTACTGGTAATTGCTGATACACTTGCATTAAATCCAATTTGGCAAAGATGGTGCCTTTCTGAATGGTAAAGAGGACCTGCTTCACCATTGGGACGGGGTAAGCATGCTGATTTAAAGCTTTATTTACTGTTGCTTTGTAATCAGTGCAAATTCTTATTTCACCATTGGGTTTGAGGGGAGTGACTATGGGTGTCTCCCAGGGCCCCCCCTCCACTGGTTCCAGTACTCCCTGGCCCACTAACTTGTCCAGTTCGTTCTCATTTTTTTGTTTGAGAGCGAACAGGACTCTCCTAGCTTTAATTCTTATAGGGAGTACTGCGGGGTTTAAATTAAATTTAATTGGGGAGCCCCTGTATTTTCCCAACAATCCATTGAATACGTCTGCAAATTTTTTGCAAACATATTCAAGGTTTTTGTTTTAGATCGAGTTAACTCCCCCTACCCAGATTCCTAGTGCCCCGAACCAGTTGAGCCCTACCAAACTAGCTCTCCTCTCTTCAGTTACCAGCAGTTCCAATGGGCCTTTAAATTTTTTAAAACAAACTTCAATGGTGGCCTTACCTTTTTTTTTAATCGGTGCCCTTTGGAAATCTGTTAACTGAATGGGGTGGGTTTGAGGTGAATCTGCTGGCTGCTCCTTTTCTCTATTTTGGACAATGTTTCCCCTGAAATTATTGAAACTGAAGCCCCTGAATCGATCTTCATCTTGCAAGGAATTCCTTGCAACTGGATATCGACTCTGATTTTTGGGTCTAGCATTTGATTAACCGCGGAGTGGCCAATGGATTGCACCCCCCCGGTTAGAAGTTCGTGCCTGAGGCTGAAGGGACTCGGTGCCGTGACTCGAAGGGGTTACAGTACCTGGTGCCTAAGCTTCTAGGTCGTGTAGGCTGTCCCGGACTCGGCTCCTACAGATGACTTGAATGTGGCCCGTCTTGCCACAGTTTCAGCATTTAGCGTTACAGAACTGGCATGAAGCTCTGGGGTGATTCCCTCTGCAGCTGCTGCATTTTTGTTCCATCTCTTTGCGCCTGTTGTTCCCATCCCGCGGCAGTCTGGTTGTTGCGGTTGTTGTCGGTCTCCTTTGTCTGTGGTGTCGCGGTGGTCATTCTTAATGGATGTTCTTTCGACTTTCTGTGTGATTTCGTCTATCTCCGTCTCAAATTCGTAGTCTCTTACCCCACCTTCCACAAGGCTCTCTTGGTGAATCTACCTGCTCGTGCCATTGCTATTGTGGGGGGACTCATGTTGGCCGGTGACCTCGAATGTTAACAGCTTGTCTAGCACTTCTTGGAGGGTCCCCGTGGGGTTCGCGATCACTCTGTTTTGAAGGTGTTCGTTTCTGAGCCCCAAGACCACTCTGTCCCTTATCCGTTTGTCTAACTTCTCATATTTGCAGCGGTATGTGGCTTCTCTTACTGCGGCCACAAAGTCTGTGATTGATTTGCCTTGCCTCTAGTTCCTACACTCAAATATTCACCTCCAATAGAGCTCGAAACGTTTTGGCATATAGTGTTCTTTCAGTCTCTTTGTGAGTTCAGTATATAAGACGTTGGCGATTGGGTCTGGTTGGCACAGAGCCGTAGCTACTCTGTAAACTGCCTGACTGCTGAGGGAAAATAATGCTGCTGCTTTCTTATGGTCATCAGTAATGCCATTGACCAGCATGTAGCCTTCAACCTGCCCCACATGATCTTCCCAATCTTCTGGGTGCCGGGTATCGAATTCTCTCACGATGCCCAGCTGTGCCATTCTCTGCCTGAGATTGCTGTGATTGTTTCTTTGCTTCCGCAGCAGGTGATGACGTCTTTTCGAATTTCCCATGTTGCACGCTGTCTTCTGCTTCTGTGGCAGATGCTCTCCAGTTTCTGGGACCTGTTATTCGCTTTGCGGGAATCCCATCCTCGTCACCACTGTTAAGTTGTGGGTGCCACGTGTAATGACCAGGAGACGACAATCAGAGTTTACATCTTTATTGGTTACAATATGGAACTGAAGAACTTCCCTCCTGTTGCCCTCTTAAAGATTTCCCGCATCCCCGCAGTCAGCCAACCCACTGGCTCTATTCTCCCGCCGGACAGGTGACACCCAACCCGGTGTCCTATATTTCCCACCGGACAGGTTGACCAATCAGGTTGCCTGACCAATGCCACCTGGTGTTAAGGTGGCATACACAACAGTAATGAAGTTTGCCAATTACATTCTGAACCTGAGAATTTGTAGGATGAATCACATAAAATGAACATGAAAACTCCCTGATTTTGCCCATGCATTCGCTAATCAAATGCATGGGTCGTAAAGTGCACAATGTATCTCAGAGTGGGAGAGGCCATGGGGGGCCTAGGACTTCTGACCCAAGGTCTCCCCTGACCCAGTGAGAGATCCCATGCTCCCCTTAGGGTCTCAAGCTGTTTGGGCTTTTCCTCCCTACTCAGTCACCAACGTTTGGTGACATGTTTCAGAGCTTGTCTACACTTGCCTCCTGGATGGCTTTGGATATCAGAGCTCTTGTCCAGCCAGGCAGAGAAGTGCCAGGTAGGCCTCTTCCCTTCCCCATTGAGCCCCAGCCTCTCTCAAAGAAGAAGTTTGTGGGACTAAAAAAAAGTTCAATCATACCTTCCAACTTTGGAGGATCTTACTTTTTTATCATGAGAAGTTGGAAGGTACAATTGAACTTTTTTTTTTTAGTCCCATGAAATTCTTTGGTTTCCCTGCATGTTTCTTCCATTTGCAATATAGTTTTTCCATTTCACCAGCAAAAAAAATGAAATGCAACAGGGCTGGAAAGCAGGTTTGTTTAGGAGCGTCTCTTGCAATTTAGAGAAGGAATGCTTTTTGCAATCGAGGGGAGCAGGATGGTGGCATGCCAAGTTCTTCAGCTCTGCAGCAGTGCAATTTGTGAAATCTGGGTAGGTTTGGCACTCCAGCAAGTGGTGGGGCAGGGCTGCGCCTGCTTGTGAGAGAGGCTGGGGTTCAGTGGGGAAGGGGAGAGACTGGCCTGGCACTCTCATCCACCTGGCTGGGTGAGAGCTCCAGCATCCAAGGCCATGCATGAGGCGAGCATGATCGGTACGGGGGTCTCAGACATGGCACAAATGAACATGTTGCAGTGTCTCTGTGGTCATTTGTAAGTGTGAACAACCACAGTGATGTTGCAAAATATGTAACTTTGGGACCTGGTCATAAGTACTTTTGGTAGGGATGTCGTAACTTCAAACAGTCGCTAAATGAACTGTTGTAATTTGAGGATTACCTGTATTGTATCACCTTCAATTGAAATTCAAGGTATATCTAGTGGTCTCCTATGTCTACTTCTTCTCCAAATATATATTTTTCTTTCATTTATAGCCCTTTCATAAATCCCTATTTATATGTTCTAAAATCTTACACCCCTCACTGGATTCTGCCATTCCCAAGGAGGAGGAGAGAAGATGTTAATTGGCCATCCCTATCCATTTGATGCAAGGGTGTTTATTTCAGCCTGCCTGGAGGCCGTCATTAGACCAGGGGAAGAACCTTTGAACTGAGAAGAACAAAGAAAGGGAGGGGGGGGGAGAGATCTGGTTTGTATCTCCGATTAGAATCTGAAAGGGAGGAAGGAAATGTCAAAGGCAAGGAAGATCCCTCTTCCCTTGGAAAGTTTTGACACCTGAACCTTAATTGATCCGGGACTGACCAAATGGACTGAGGGGAGGGGGTTTCACTCAGGGACACTTTAAAAGTACCAACCTGTAACACAGTTTTCAGATCTTGTCTAGTTTTCCACTGGCAATCTTGTTTTAGTAAAAGCTCCTTCTTGGACAATCCTGTCTCCAAGAGTTCTTCTTTTCTAAGACGTAGATTGGGGTGGGTCCTGACACATAACCTGGCTCTTTTTCAGGCTTATATTTAAGTCAAATGATTCTCCTGCTTTGTGCAGCTCTTGTATGTGTCTTTGTAGCTCTACTGGGTCTTGTGACAAGAGAACAACATCATCTGCACATATTATGTGATTTAAATAGATGCCATTGATTTTTATTCCATCTTTTGTCCAGTCTAGTTTGCAAAATACTTCTTCAAGGCAGGCTGAGAAAAGGATAAGTGATATTGTATCACCTTGTTGTACACCTCATTCTATGTTGATTTCCACTTTAAGATCATTAAGGCAAATTGTTGCCATTGTTTTTTCATATATTGATTGTAGTAAGTTTATGTAAGCAGTGTCTACACCTTGGTTGAGCAATGCATTAATTATTGCTTGTTGACTTCCGGGTTTGCACAGTAGCGCAGCAGCCAAGGGATCGCGGGGCTCTGCTCCCTACTGCTGATTTCTGCCTGCCATGGGACCCTAAATGGGCCTGAAGTTGCTCCGTAGAGCAGGGCTTTTCAACCTTTTCACCCATTGTACCACTTTTAGGATAAGGCAATATCCAAGTACCACCAGTCGCTCAGCAAGGTATCAAAAACTTGACCAAAAAAAAAAAGGAAAAAATATGATAAAGTGCAGATAGTCCTCGACTTACAACAATTCGGTTAGTGACTGTTTGAAGTTACAACGACACTGAAAAAGTGTCATGATCATTTTTCACACTTATCACTGTTGCAGCATCCCCAGGGTTATGTGATTTACATCCAGATGCTTGGCAACTGATTCATACTTATGACGTTCTGTGTCCCAGGGTCATGTGATCAACTTTTTGACAAGCAAAGTCAATGGCTGAGGGGGCAGCTCATAAGTTAGGTTGCAGGGTGCCTGTGTGGGGGGAATCCATGGGTCTCTGGTGGAGGGGGGTGGGATTGGGGTGGTTGCCTTTCTTCCCTCCTTCTCTCCCATTGTCCCTACATTTCTTCTTTCCTTCCAATAATAATAATAATAATAATAATAATAATAATAATAATAATAATAATAATAATAATAATAATAATAATAATAATAATAATAATGTTGGAAGGGACCTTGGAGGTCATCTAGTTCAACCCCCTGTTCAGGCAGGAAATCCTATACCATTTCAGGCAAATGGCTGTCCAGTCTCTTCTCTTTCTTCCTTTCCTCCCTCTTTATCTCTTCCTTCCTTCCCTCCCTCTCTCTCACTGTCCCTACCTTTCCTTCCTTCCTTCCCTCCCTCTTTGTCCTTTCCTTCCTTCCTTCCTTCCTTCCTTCCCTCTCTCCCACTGTCCCTACTTTTCTTCTTTGCTTTCTTCCTTCCTTCCTTCCCTCCCTCTTTGTCCCTTCCTTCCTTCCTTCCTCCTTCCCTCCCTCTTTGTCCCTTCCTTTTGCAAGCAGGAAATCTTGCACAGGAATTGCAGCTGGGGATTTCTCTCTCTCTCTCTCTCTCTCTCTCTCTCTCACACACACACACACACACACACACACACTTTCCATCGCTTGCCCCTGCATCTGGGGTTACTTTCCCGGCAGTCTGGGTCCTGCGGCAAGGCAAGTGGGGAAGGCGGCGGCAATGGTTGTGTCGAGCCCCATGGGTGGGGTAGGGGGGTTTCCAGGTCTCACTTTTCCCTTTTGCAAAACGGGCTTCAGTTGAGCTGTGCTCTGACTTCAGGTGCCGTTCCTTGGGCATCCTCTCTCCCCACCCCAAAAAGCAGGGCTTTTACTCGCTTTTTGCGCTGCGAAAGGGTGAGTCGTGCAAAGCGCGGCAGCGTGAAAAGCAAGTAAAAGCTGTGCTTTTTGGGGTGGGGAAACTTGGGCACCATTCCTTGGGAATCCTCCCTCCCTACCCCAAAAAGCAAGGCTTTTACTTGCTTTTCATGCTGCGAAAGGATGAGTCATGCAAAGCGTGGCAGGACGAAAAGCGAGTAAAAGACCTGCTTTTTAGGGTGGGGAGACTCAGGCACCGTTCCTTGGGAATCCTCTCTCCCCACCCCAAAAAGCAGGGCTTTTACTCGCTTTTCGCGCTGTGAAAGGGTGAGTCGTGCAAAGTGCGGCAGCGTGAAAAGCAAGTAAAAGCCCTGCTTTTGGGGGTGGGGAGAAACAGGATCAGCATTTCTGAGTGCGACTTCTGAGCGCAGCTCAGCTGATCCCAGGCTCTTGCCCAGCTCGCTTGCAGAAAAGAGGCTGCTTGCTAAGTGAGCTGGACAGCAGCCCGGGATTAGCTGAGCCATGCTCAGAAGTCGCACTCAGAAATGCTAATCCCGGGCTGCTGCCCAGCTCACTTAGCAAGCAGCCTCTTTTCTGCAAGTAATTGAGCTGGGCATGAGCCCAAGATCAGCATTTCTGAGTGTGACTTCTGAGCACAGCGCAGGTGATTGCAGGCTCCTGCCCGGCTCACTTGCTTGCAGAAAATAGGCTGCTTGCTAAGTGAAGCCCCAGGATCAACGGGCTACCCGGTGCTGATCCTGGGGCTTCACTTAGCAAGCAGTATGTTTTCCGCAAGTGAGCTGGGCACGAGCCGTTCGCTTGTTAGCCCTTTGCCCCCAAACACACCACTTGCTCACTCACCCTTCCTCGCTCGCTGCTCCACTCACTGTTCCTCTGAAAACAGGCCATGTGTTCACGTTAACCAATCACACTTCTTGATTTGTTATGAGAATGGTCCACTTCTCCATCAGACACCTGCTTTTGTGGGCTCTCATGGTCTGTGGTCAGTTTCTTAGAATTCCATTTCTTTCCCAAGCATTCTATCCCTCCCTCCTTTTTCTATGGCAAGTTGAATAGCAATAGAAGTCAGCAGGCATCTTAGCAATTCAACCTTGACATGCCAGCCCCATTAAAAAAAATGGCAAACATAGGGATTTAATAAATACAATTATCCAAACAATCAAACATCATCCCCATGGATGTTGAGGATATTTATCTTGAAATTTTCATATTAATCGGTCAACCTTAATATCCCATTCTGCATCAGCTAAGGCAAGGGCCGGCAACCTGAGACAGTGAAAGAGCCACTCGGAACCGGTTCCCTCACAAAAGAAAAAACTGGGAGCTGCAAAGAAGGGCGCGCATGCATGTGCATGCACAAAACAACAGGCTCCAACTCTTCCCCCCCAGAAAACAAGAGGTTTGTGGACCGGTTTTCACGCCGCCTTCCAGCTGCTGCCACTACTGCTGCAAATTGGAAAGGGCGATTCGTAGCTTCGGAAGCCCCCCAAGCAGGAAAGCGTGTCCCGATGAAGCCTTTTCCTACCAGGCTTTGTTGCAAAACCCCACATCGTCCAGGGCTCCCGTGATCGCCCAGAAGTGACCCAACAAACAGCACACCTTTCTCGGCCTGCAAAACGCCACAAGCACAGCAAACGTCCTCTCCAAAGGGAACCAGGAACCCTTCTGCTCCCTAAACCCAACGACTGGCGAACGGCGTCGGCTGGTCTTCTCACTCCTTTCCCTCCCTTCCTCTCTCTGCCACGGCCACTACAGCCTGCCGTTCCCGTGTCACCTTTACTCCTCGCCTTTACCTTTGCTAAGCCTGCCCGTGACGAGTGTGAAGAGTGTGCGGGCAAATTTCATGAGGCCGTGCTTGCACTGCTTCCCGCACCCGCTTATGGCTCCCGAGGAGGAAAGGCCCAGCTTCTTTTCTGCTAGCTAGCCCGAAAAGTCCTCGCCAACTTTGAGAGGGCAAAACTCCCAACTGAAGCTGGGTGGGGGGAAAGGGAGGCGACACTTTTGCTGCCATTTCCCCAGATGCCAGGCTTCCCACGCGAAGCTTGCAGCTTTGGGAGGGACCTGCATGGCAGCAGCGGCGGGTCTCCCTGGTGACGGGCACTGCGTCATGGCGCCGTCTTCAGCCAGGGTGCCGCCGGAGCCACCCGAGCACCCTGCCCCTCCCCCATTTGGAGATCTGCCACCACCCGTTTGGAGATCTGCCGCCTCCATCAAACATGGACGAAGGTGGAAGCTCTGCAAACGGGACGGTGGAGGTTTGGAGAGCTGTGCGCACAGCTCTCCAAACCTCCGCCCCCCATTTGGAGAGCTGCTCCCTTCGTTCACATTTCTTTTGGCCCCAAAAGGCACCAGCTCTCCAAACCTCCACCTCCCCATTCTCTCAATGGGACTTTTTTACTCCCACTTTTTTTTCCCACAACGGTGGAGGAGGACTGAGAGCCGCAGGAGATGGCTTAAAGAGCCGTATGTGGCTCTGGAGCCATGGGTTGCCAACCCGTGAGCTAAGGGGTATCCTTTCCACAGGACTAGGTACTGGAGCTTTCCCCTAAAAATCCTTGAATCTAGTATTTTCTTAATGTCATAATGCTTCTCAAGCTCTACCAATATAGGGGAGGATGTTCCACTCTCCCTGGCCTTAAGCTAGATCTTTGAAATGGTTTCAACAAGCTGCAGTGGAACACTGGGTGGACTCGCTTCAACTCTTTTGGTAACTGTTGTTCAACAGTTCCTGGATTAATGACTTTCGCATTTGAGAAAGGTCCTATATCTTAGGACTCAATTTCTTGCAAGGCTGTCTCAGCTTGAGATATTTAGTAGACAGGTACACCTGGTCCCCAATCCTATAAACCTCTTGTGGACCCCTCTTCTGATCAGCCTGGCTCTTATATAATTCTCCTTATACAATGTCTTCTGCACCTCCCCTCATGTAGTTTTCAGGTTAACCATCCAATTAGCTAAGGACAAGGAGGAGAGAGATGCCTGTGGTAGTTCTGGCATAGGCACAAAATATGCTCTCATAGCTACTTTGAATGGGGTGAAACCAGTACCACTATGTACAGAATTATTGTAGACTACTTCTGCAAAAGCAGAAGTTCTGCCCAACTGGTCTGTTGATAGCTCACATAGTATTGCTCTATCATTGAGTTAGCTCTTTCTGCTGATCTATTATACTCGGATGAAACCCAGAACTAAGCCTCTGAGAGAACCCTATTAATCAGATAAACTCTTGCCAGAACTGTGCAATAAACTGCACCTCCAGGTGCACCTTGGGACTCCATGCAGTTTATATATATGCTGCATGAACAATCTGGCCAAGATTTGGCCTGATGGGATTTTCAGGCACGCCACAAAATGTGCTTGTTTCAAAAACAGGTCAATCACACTCCAGATTACGGTATTCCCAGAATTCTCAGGCAATTCCACAGTGAAGTCCAGGACTATCTCCTCGCATTGGCTCTGGAGCTAGCCACCAGCTGCAACGGTCCAGGAGGCTTTCCTGATAGTCTTTTCATAGAAGTGCATGTCAGGCACCCAGCAATGTAACTGTCTATGTCCTTGTTCATCTTAGGCCACCAAAATTGCCTCCTGGCTAAGTGGAGTGGCACATACAGTTTTGAATCCTTCCAAGCCAGACCCTCTCTCATCGTCATGTCTCCCTTTATGGTTCCTAAACCATTAATCTTCCTCCAGGGCTTCCCTGAGTTTCTGCATGATCTCACTATCAGCTGGCTGAGGTAGAGCCAACAGAATTGGCTTTGTGGAAATTAGCATTGCCAACTGTCCCAAGGGGATGATAGAATTAAATATTTCCTCCCTGGAACTCTTGCATTGTGGTAGACAAGATAGCGCATCTGCCAAGAATTTTTTTCCTTGTGGCAGGTACCAAAGGGTAAAATTAAATTGACTGAAATATTGAATCCATTGGACCTCCTTGTGGGACAGTTTTCTTGGAGTTTTCAGGGCCTCCAAATTCTTATGTTCCATCCACTGTCAACACTGCAATGACCTGAACTGAAGCCATTTTCATTTCATTTTCGGTTGCCACGTGTTTAGAAAGAAGGAAGAAGGGGGTGTAGTTCTGGGTTAGCCAAAACAATTCACATGTATGGAAACCAAGGTCATTACTGATAATGTTTTGGCAGGCTAGAGAGCTGGGAGGAGTGCCCGCATTTTCTAATAATTGGTGAATGTGATTTATGACACCTAATTGGGGTGGGAATTGCAATTTGTAACTTTGTAACCAAGGGGAGGGGAATTTACTCTTGGGTTCATCTTTGTATGTGCTGTTATTTTGTAGCCAAATAAAAATGTTCTTTAAGGAAGAATTCCTTGCCTTGAAGTTCTTTTAATTGGTCTCATCTACTGGAAACATGATCAAAGAGGCACCAAATGACTAGCACTCTGGGATGAGTCAGGTGAGTGGAAATATCTGACTGCAATCCGGAGCCAATCTGTTGAGTGGTTAAGAGAGAAGTTTGAAGGACTGGAGGTGGAAGGAAAGGAGCAGGTCACCCATCAGTTACGTTTCATTGAACGGGATGACAGATATCTCCAAGATCATCCCCAATCCAGGCGAAGTTCCAGTCCCATAGCTGGGGCCCGAGCTGCCTCCCCATGACCAACGCCAACAGCTTTAACTTCGAGCCCAGGGCCGAGGCAAAGCCACAACTGGCGTCAATGTCGCAGTAGCCCTGACCGCCATTGGCGGCCTGCCAGCCCTGATCACTGTCAACATTATGCCAGTCCTGACCATCGGCAACAGTATGTTAGCCCCAATCAGTACCACTGCTATACGAGCCCTGACCAGTACCCACACCAAATCTGCCCTGAACATTATTGGCATAGAGCAAGCCCCAATCATCGCCGATACCCAGTTAGCTCTGATCAATATCCACGTTGTGCCAGTCCAGATCGATATCGGCACCATGGTAGTCCAGACCACCATCATTACAGACATAGCCCTGATTGGCACCCAGCCCCAAACCACACCAGTCCTGGGCTCCTGCCAAGAGCTAACCAAGCAGTGGGACTCCCATGAGATCAATTGCAACAGTATGGATTGCTGCAGGCTCTCTTAGATTGACAGCGACCCTTGGAAGCCCCTCCTTTCAAACCCACATTTGATGGCAACCCCAAGGAGTTAACTTTCTTTTTGAATCACGTGCGCTCTCATATGAACAGGAATGCCAATGCCTATGCAGACCCTGCCACTATGAGATAAGAGAAGATAAAATGAGATGAGATGAGATGAGGTGAGGTCAGGTGAGGTGAAGTGAGACGAGACGAGACGAGACGAGACGAGATAAGATAAGATGATAACCTTTTTTGTCATTTTTTTACTGTGGACTTTATTGTTGAATTACCAGAGAGTAGAGGAAATACGGTAATATGGACTGTAATTGACCTTTTTTCAAAGCAAGTTCACTTTATAGCATGCTCTGGCCTCCTATCTGCCCAGAAACTAATCAAGTTATTTTTTATGCATATTTACTGGCTGCACGGCATACCAAAACAAATAATTTTGGACAGGGAGGTACAATTTATGACCAGATTTTGGAGGGATTTCCTTAAACTGATTGGTTCCATGCAAGGACTGTCATCAGCTTTTTGTCCTTCTATGAATGGAGCATCTGAAAAAGCAAATGCAATGGTGGAACAGTATCTTAGATGCTATGTAGATTACCAACAGACAAATTGGACTGATCTCCTCCCTTTTGATGAAGTGGCTTACAACAACACAGTACATAGCAGCACTGGACTTACATCATATAAAATAGCCACTGGAAGGGATTTTATTCTGATGCCTGAATACCCCCAAGACCTCCCTACCTCTCAAACGTTATATCAGTGGGTATCTGCTTGGAGAGGTGTTTGGGATAATACAAAGAAAGCTTTAACAAAAGCCTCAGAGGTTTACAAAAAGCAAGCTGATAAGAAAAGAGCACCTCAAAAATAATTGCATGTGGGGGAAAAAGGTTTATCTTTCTACAAAGTATCTAAGACTTAAGTTACCTAGCAAAAAATTGGGACCAAAATACCTGGGACCCTTTCCTATAGTTCAGATCATAAACCCAGTCACTGTAGAACTAAAACTCCCTCGTCTTTTAGGAAAAATCCACCCAGTGTTTCATAGCAGTCTGTTAAAACCTTTCAGGGAGTCGACTTTGAGAGCCCCTTCCAAGAAAGCACCTGGCCTGCTTGTAGTGGTTGGAGAGACTCATTACAAAGTAAAACACATTCTTAATGCTAGGTTTTACAAAGGCAAATTGCAATATTTAGTGCAATGGAAAGGATATCCATTATCAGAAGCCACTTGCTGTGAAAGCTGATAAATTGATATGTAAATTCTATGACAAACATCCAAATAAAGCGAGAGGGGACTCTTAACATTTATTCTTGTTTGAATTGCAGAATTTCTCCTTTTTTTAAAGGGAGCTGAGTGTCAACACTGCAGCAACCTGAACTGAAGCCATTTTCATTTCGTTTTCAGTTGTCACATATTTAGAAAGAAGGAGGGGGAAAAGTGTAGTTTTAAGTTAGCCATATGTATGGGAACCAAGGTCATTACAGATAACATTTTGGCAGGCTGGAAAGCTGGAAGGAGTGCCTGCATTTTCTAATAATTGGTGAATGTGATTTATGACACCTAATTGGGGTGGGAATTACAATTTGTAACTTTGTAACCAAGGGGAGGGGAATTTAGTCTTGGGTTCACCTTTGTATGTGCCATTATCTTGTAGCCAAATAAAAATGTTCTTTGAGGAAGAATTCCTTGCCTTGAAGTTCTTTTAATTGGTCTCATCTACTGGAAGCGTGACATCCACACTTCAAACGGGATCTTGCTACCCTCTAGAAACACCTCCAGGTATGCAACACCCAATGGATCGCATGGTCCAGGCTTGACAGAGGTCAGAGTTCCCTCCCCCTCACTTGATTGGGGGGGGGAGACCTGCATGACCTGCTGCACCACTCACATTTTCCCCTTTGTTTTCTTCAGAGTCTTCTTCAGTTTGGGTTGGCTTGGGGACCTGGGCATTGACACAGGTTGGGGGGGACATGCAATTTGCCACTCAGTGACCTTCCTTCCCACATTGGAAGGAAGCTCTTGCCAGGCAATGTGGACCCTCTGTGGTGATGGAGGAAGGGCCCTTCCCTCTCTACATGCCAGGGGGCACTTCTCTTGGCTTCATCAAGGGTAGCTCTGAGGTGTGGCATGTTGCCAATACTCCATCACATTCAGCTTCACTGTGGTGGCCATCGGTACTAGGCTTGGAGATCATCAGGTTCCCCAGGGTAGGCAGTTCTGGTACAACTCTCTGCTTAGTCAAACCCAAAATGGGTTAACCAGTAGATGTTCCAGCCACCCCTCAGCCTCCTGGCTATGCTGCATATCTCCCGAATATACTCAGCCATGGACCATTTCCACTGTCTTATGGAGCAGACATTGGATTTCACCCTGGGGGCTTAGGTGGGGTCCCTGAACATGGCCCACTCTGGGCCTTCAAGGAAAGCGTTGACCTTCTCCAACTTCAGAGCCCCCTCATCATGGAGTGCCACCATCCATTTAACAGCATCCCCTTCCAGGTTTGCTGTGATGGGATTCACACAGGCCACTTCTTCTGGGAATGCTGCTCTGTGCTGATCCATTTAGATCCACACTTGGTTCAGGAAGTAGGAGAGCTTCTCTGGTTACCTGTCGAATGTAGCTTTTAAAGGCAATGGCTCACAGTCATCTCGGACCAGTAGGTAGCTGGGCAGCACACCCACAACTATCTGGGCTGCATGGGCTGGAGCCCCCACCACTGCAGGGTTCAGGCAGCTTGTTCGTCAGCCACCAGTGGAATCCGGACTGTTCCTCTATTCCCTGACAGCCCCTGACACACCTGGTTTAGTGCTGAAGGTTGCGATGGGGAAGGGGACAAAGCCGCAGCTTGAGTCATCCCCAATGCTGTCCCCCAGCCTGGGGATCTTGCCTGCTCCATTCTTCACATCTCCATTCCTCCAAACCTTTCATGCAGCTGCTCCACCAAAGGGCTGTGGAAGGTGATTAGGCGTTTCAACTCCATTGACTTTTCGCAGTCCAAAGCCTCTTGGCTTTCCACTTGCTCCCTCAGGTTATCACAACTCCCAATGGGACCAAGGAGAACTCCATCTCAGTGGCCTTCCTTACACCAGCCATCCATTGGGCTTTTTGACCAGTGTAAAGGGACCCTGGTACAGCTCCCTCCTTGTGCACGTATGGTTGCTCTGTCTTTCCGCCCTCACCATATTACCGCTGGCTTTATCCCGAGGTTCAGCTGGGCTGCTGCCAGTGTTTCTCAAGGAGTGGCCAGCCTTGGTTTGGCTGTGGGTTTGGTCATCTTCTCTGCCCCCAACATTGTTGTGCTACAGTTCTCTCAAAGCCTCCAAGTAGGTTGCACTCACAACTTCTGAGGACCCAGATTGTTGGGGGCAATAAGCTGACTTTGTAGTAATGCCGCTTGGGATGTGTGTGAAAGTCCTAACAAGCAGGCATATACATAGAATGAAGGCTACTGCTAAGCTTGTAAGCCGCCCTGAGTCTTCGGAGAAGGGCGGGATATAAATGGAATTAAAATAAATAAATAAATAAACTTCATGAGAGTTGGTTTAATGTCAACCGTCCATCTAGCAAATTCAAAATTAAGGAATTTTCACAGCTTTGAGCTGCCAGAAAAGATAAACTTTATTGAATACACATCCTGGTACTGAAGAAGCAAAACCAACTCTAATTTCCCAAGCTAAAATCTGTTTAGTTAACAATAGCTTTCCATAACCTCCACCCACCAAGTGTTCACGTTGTCCAATCACACTTCCTTGATTTGTTATGAGAACGCTCCACTACTTTTGTGATATTGGCTCTCATGGTCTGTGGTCAGCTTTTTAGAATTCCATTTCTTTCCCAAACTTTCTATCCTCTCCCCTATTTCTATGGCAAGTTGAATAAGGATAGAAGTTAGCAGGCATCTTAGCAATTCAACCTTGATACTTTCTTTGTTTTATTTATAAGCTTGCATTCTGCTCTATTAATCCCTTTGTTTTGTTCAATTGCCTTTTTCAAAAGCTTCACGTTAAACTGATGCGTTTCTTCTTGGATACGTTTTTTTTATGGTCTTGCAAAGTTTGACATACTCCAGTTTATTAGTGAAACATCCAGTATTCTTCATTTTTTCATTAAATCAATAGTTTCATCAGAGATTTTTGACTGTACAAAGTGATTTTCTGGTGGTGTTATAGATGTAGCAGATTCATGGATATTTTTAACACTTTGTTCATTTTGTGAACATAATGTTTATCTCTTCCAAATCTTGCAATACAGATAGATTAATTTCAAAATTGCTGTTCTCTAACAGCTTATAATGGTTTTTTGTGACATATTTACCATTTTCATATGTTCTTTTGAACAGCCTATCTTCACTCTAGCTTGTACCATTCTATGGTCACTTCCAGCATTAAAACGATTGATGATAGTACAATTGCAGACCATGGTTTTATCACTTGACATGATGTAGTCAATTTTGCTTGTGTATCCATATGGACTCTTGCATGTCTATTTTTTGCTAGCTTTTTTCTTGTAAAAATGAGTTCATTGTATAAAGTTCCTGTCCTTTAACAAAATCTACTAGTCTATCTTCTCTATTATCTTGTTCACCACTTCCATATGGACCATTTGCTTTTTCTCCAGGAATTGTTCTTTTTATTTTTGCATTAAAGTCAACCATTAGTATTTGTATCAGCATTTTTCTTTGTCTTGAAGGTGGCCACTGTAGAGATGGAGGTCAAGGATTTGAAGGGACTGTGCGCAGAAAACTGCCTGCCCCAGTATCTTGTTATCCACATGTCTATGAGCTCATTCCAATTAGCCTTGCCAAGGACTGCAAGGAACCAGCTGGATAAGGAAGACTCTGCCCTGGCTTGGGATGTTCGGATGTTCTCTAAGATTGACTAGGGAGTACACCAATAAACAATGCTTTTGCTGTGCGTAATTTCCTGCTTGTTAAAACTGTATAAATACAATAAACTCTGCATAGGCAGACAGACATATTTGGGACACCCTGTGTTGACTGGTCTCTGAATGCCACATTTGGCACCCAAAGAGGGACAATATCTGTTTAAACACAAACAAACCAACAAAAAGAGAGTTGGAATAGGGACCTCCCTCCGGGGGAGCAACTTTCAACATATTTACCTTCATCTGGAATAGACCAAAGGTACCTTCGTCCTACGGGACCCCTCAGAGGTAAGTATGGGTTGCAATCTATCTCACCAACAGCAGCAGCATATAGAGGAACTTACCTTCCTGCTACAAAAGTCAGGGCTTAAAGCACCTGTGGCAGAGATAAAGAAGCTTGTTGGAGAGATAGGGAAACATTGTCCTTGGTATCTGGAGCGAGGGATGCTCCGTTTACAGGACTGGGTAAAGATGTAAAGATAGGGCATACTTTACATCTTGAACCCTGGGCTCCAGTTGAGATATTACATCTATGGTTTCAATGCCGTCAAGCAGTGGAAAAATTTGGCTCTGATGCTTTGGCAGGACAACAATTGACCACAAAACCTCCACCTCATTATGATAAAATAAAAATTTTTCCTCCAAAGTTATCTTTAATTGGACCTTCAGCTCCTCATGAAGAGGTTAATTCTTCTGCTTCTTCACAGCCATTATATACCCCCATGAGGCAAATTTTAGAGGAATAATTAGCAAAAGGGGGGGGAATGTAGAAAAAATTGCTGATGGGTCTGGTCCCTTTGTTCCAGTTGATGCTGAAGTTGTTTTACCAACTGCTACTTTACAAGTTTACAAGCATTTGGAAAAGTACCTGTTTCTGGCAAACCTCATCAAGCCTTCTCTAACATCAGGCAGAAGGCTACTGAGCCGTATCCTGATTTTGTTAACAGGTTACAGGATATAGGAACAGCCTTTTATCAAACCAATTTATTGGCAGCCGCTTTATTACAAGGCAGCAAGCCTCAAGGAAAGTGTTATAACTGTGGAAAACCCGGTCATTTTAAAAGGGAAGTTCGAAATCCAAGGGGTGGGGGCATGTCTGCAGCAACTCGCAGCCCTTTCTATCAGAGGTTGAAACCAAAAGCAAGTTTTTTCTTCTGTCATTTTCTTTTAATCTGGCTCTTTGGACTATTTGATTCTTTTGTTGGAGGTGAGGACACCTCCCACTTCACACCTACAAAAGATCCCAGGTTCAATATTCCTTTTAGTCTTTCCCCACTGTCTTTTGAAGTTGGTGGGATAAATTGTAAGTAACCATAAAAGTTCCCCTTCTTTTAATTAAAAGGGGAAGCTTGTTTTGGCCTCAAACTCCAAATTGATGTGTGTTTTGTTTTGTTATATACTTATATTTGTACATTTGGAACATTAAGCTTGGACTTGGAACGGTGAGAAAAATAGGAGATGGTTAAAGGGCCCTATAAAACCATGTTTGGTTGGAATCACCTCCTGATTTTTCTTGCTTCTTGTGGGACAAGCCATAAGTCTAAATGAATGTTGTTTTACTAGTATCTGTGTATATATGTCTGTCTATGTTGTTCTGTGTTATTCCAAGACTTGGAAGAGGGTCTAAATCCCCTCTGATAACAATAAACAAAAAGGCCTTATTTAAAAACAAACAAACAAACAAAAAGATTTGGAACAAGGAGCTCATTGGCTTGTAAACAGCTCCCTGAAATTATAATAGTGATTGGTTTGCCTGGAGAAAGTATGAAATGAAATTTTTGTATGTGAAATTGTTTATGCCAGCAGTTGGAATGGACGTGAATGAGTTAATTTGCTGATGTGTAAATGTGTGTGCTAGCCTCAAAACCCTCCCACCCCCACCTCTGTCCCAGGTTGTGAAAGGAACAGCAAATTGCTGATTTTATTGTTATGTTTGCATGTGAAGAGTTTTATGGGGAATCTGTGAGTGAATTTATGGAAAATGCATATGAAGGAAAATTCCTTTTACCTTTTCTTTTCCCCCTCCAGTCTCTTTCTCCTGTCCTCCCCGCTGTGTTACTTTAAGAATGAGAGAGACAGAAGAAGGGGGGGGGGGGCTGGTTGTTTTAACTGTTTTTTTCTCTCTGCTTAGAATTCTGGTCTGAGAAAGGGAGGGTAGATGTGAAATTTAATAGCCACTCTTGCAGTTTCAGCTTGCAGTTTTTTTTTTCCTGGAAGGAGGAGACAGTACTTGTTGGACAACTCTTTTTGAAATCTTTTGAGTTTTAAAAGAAATTACTCTGTATTGTTTTGTTTAGATTTGTAAGTTTTAACCTATTTGACAGAAGTTTGTTTCCATCTGATTGGAATCTGATTTTCAATTTTATTTTCAGAATAACCTATCTATTCAGTGTGCTTTAACTGACTATGTGGGCTGTATTGCATATCATTTGCCTAAAGATCCTCAGCTTGTGTGTTCAAATGACTTATTTTTTCCTGTCCACCCATTGCTTTCGTCTTCTCCACCTTTGCAAGCTCTGACTGTTTTTTTTCAGATGGAGGGAGAATGAGAGGAGTGATTGCTTACAAGGATTCTCATGATGATACATGGAAGGTGTCCTATACTGCAATACAGTCGTCTCCACAACGCTCAGAATTGTCTGCTGCAATTTTAGCTTTTTATACTTTTTCTAATCTTTCAGGTGCTTACATCACACCCAGGATTAACTCCAATCTCACATACGTAGTCACTCGTCTCCTCCTGGACCTCTTTCTGAAGGCAACAGTCATGCCAATACTGCTGTTCATGTTTTACCCACTTTATTTTCAGTCACTCTTTTTTTCATCAAAATTCCAGGGGGCTGGCACAAGCTTGCCATATTCCACTTGACCAAGCCAAGCAAATTGTTTCATCCTGTCCCCAATGTTCTGGGACATCCCCCTCGGGGGACATGGGAATTAATCCCTGTGGTTTTGCTTCTAATCAACTATGGCAAATGGATGTCACTCATGTTCCATTCTTGGCTCCCTGGAAGTATATTCACTTATCTATTGATACCTATTCAGGAGCACTATGGGCCACACCTCAACGAGGGAAAATGGCTAATCATGTTATTTCTCATCTTTTTTCAGCTATTACTGCCTTGGGCAAACCCTCTTCTTTAAAAACTGATAATGGCCTGGCCTATTCTTCATCGGCCTTTTTGCAATTTTGTACAACCTGGAATATTGTTCTTACTCATGGGTTACCCTACATTTCCACAGGTCAAGCCATCATGGAATGTGCTAATCGGTCCTTTAAGGACTGTTTTCACAAACAAATAAAAAAGGAGGGATCTCGGGTACCCAATTTGTCATGGGTAACACAACAGGTTAAAAAAGTTTTATTTACCTTAAATCAGTTGAATGTTTCTATTCAAAATTCGACCGCTTATCAGAGACACTTTCAACAGAAAACAAGTTTGCCTCCCCCTCTAGTATATTATCGGGCATTACCAGACAAAACATGGTTAGGGCCAGTCCCTCTAATTACTTGGGGATGAGGATACAGGATCTTTGTGGATTCCAGCATGTTGTGTTTGCCCAGCTAAAGATGTTGTGGCACCAGTCCCTGAATCTGGTTCCAGAAATGGCCAAAATGACTTTACAGATGGCACAGTGGTCAATATCTCACCAGACCAGCCATCCAGTAACGTGGGGAGATATGAAAAGCTTGACCACCAAAGCCCAGGCAGTGCTGCAACAGCAGCATGTGGAACAAACGCCCAAGAATTTATGCGCTGCCATTTTTGCGGTTTTATCTGCCAATTCCTTAGCCATTGTTTGTTTATGCTTGATTATTAATTGTTGCCCTTTAGTGTCAGCAGCTGTCATATCACCCAAACATTCAGTTGAGCAGTGAATGAAGCAAAACCTATGGGTGCAGCTAGCTAACATCACACAAAATGAAGTCTTTTGCTTATCTGAATCGTATGACATGGAAAATTTGCTTTCTATATGTTTGATTCCTGTCTGTACCACTTCTGCAGTAATTCAAAACTTTACTGGCTTGAGCAAATTTCTGTTGTATAAAAACTTTAACTATGGGACTATATCTAGTTGGGGGTTTATTTATTTATTTATTTATTGAATTTATATACCGTCCTATTCCCGAAGGACTCAGGGCGGTTCACAGGGCAATTACCGGGCATTACCGGGCATTACCGGGCAATTGAAACAATACAAAAAAGAATAAAATAGAATTAAATTAATAAAGCCCACAATTCCTAATAACAATAAAAATTAAAATTTTAAAATTAATTTCATATAATTTAATTAAATACTTTAAAATTTAAAATCCCTCAGTCCAGGCCAGACAATTCGAACAACCAGGTTTTTAAGGTTGATTGCCTATGATTTACCCCCTGATGTAATTGCTTTGCACACCCCGATAGTAGCAATCCCTGAGAATGTAACATGCGCTAAAATAGTTAATTGTACATCTTCAAGTAAAAAAACCTCACTGTTTTCGTATTAGTTCACCTGTTTTAAATTGTACAGCTTTTGAGGAAACTTCCTTTAATTTTGCTCATGTTTGGCTCCCACAAGGATGGTTTTTTACATGTGGTCAAGAAACTTTTAATTACATTCCTGCTAATATTAGTGAAGCACAGTGTTGTCTCCACCAGTTGATTCCTGTTTTGTTTTCAAAACAGCAAATTCACTCAAACTGTTTTCGATGAGGAGTCACGCTAGATAGCACTTGTGACTCTGAAACAGCTTTACTTAATAAAGCAGAATACGTAGCTTTGGCTATCTATAGTGGGTGTGCCAGTGTCCTACGCTATTTAGTCATTATTTGTGCTATTTTGATTGGTGGATGCTGCTTTGTTCAGTGTCTCCCTTCCTTTTGCAACATATGTATCACAGCTTTTTGCCCTAAACCCCCTCCCACACTGTCTCAAGGCCAGGTATATGCCTTGTATAAGCAACTGCAAGGATATTCTTCTCCTGATTAGGACCCCTCCATTAACCCTTTTTTACAAGTCCTTGGCAAATAAAAAAGAAAAGAGTGAGATGTAGAGATGGAGGTCAAGGATATGAAGGGACAGTGCGCAGAAAACTGCCTGCCTCAGTATCCTGTTATCCACATGTCTATGAGCTCATTCCAATTAGCCTTGCCAAGGACTGCAAGGAACCAGCTAGATAAGGAAGACTCTGCCCTGGCTTGGGATGTTCGGATGTTCTCTAAGATTGACTAGGGAGTACACCAATAAACAATGCTTTTGCTGAGCATAATTTCCTGCTTGTTAAAACTGTATAAATACAATAAACTCTGCATAGGCAGACAGACATATTTGGGACACCCTGCATTGATTGGTCTCTGAATGCCACAGGCCACATCATTGTAAACCTTTTGACCTCATCATCACTGTAGCTTATTGCTGGTGCATTAAACTTTGATGATTTGAAACTTGTATTGTTTTATTCAATTGAATGATGCATTGGGCTACTCTGTATGATATACTTTCAAATTTTACAACATAGTCTTTCAGCCTTTGGTTGATGAGAAAACCAGTTCTGCCACACTGTACATCTTCAGTACCTCTAATGTAGAGTAAATGCCCGGTCCTATCAAGTTCAACTAAATTTTAGCCTTTTTTTATTAAAAAGTTTTAAAGTACATTTTTGAACATAAACCCCATCCCCCCTACCCCTAATCCATACCCTAACCCACCCAATACCCCTACCTCTCCCAGCCCCCCCCGACTTCCCAAAGCAGAATACAGGGTATTATTTTCACAATCTTAATCTAAAATATACTAACTAACTCTAATTACACTTTAAATCCAGTCATGGGGCTTCCGGGTGGCAAGGCGTCGCCGGAGACAGCCATTTCCAGGCTGTCAGCCCCGCGGCTCCCTAGAACCGCCGAAAACAGCGCCAATCAGCTGTTTCGGCGGTTTGGAAGCCCCCTCCTCGGGAGAAGAGGAGGGGGCGAGTACTCAGGTAGGAGTAGAGCTCTCCGGGGCCGCCAGAATCTAAAGTTCTGGTGGCTGAAGGATTGAGCCCCCCCGAAGCCTGGGTTTGCTCCGGGCTGCGTGACGTCTCTGCTCCATTTTTTTAGGAGCAGAACAAGGCGTTCGCAACCATCCCTGCCAGCAGGAAAGAATTTTGGAGAACGAGGATGCAGGCAGAGCGATACAGGAGATTCAGGTGAAAGTGGACTTCTGATCTTTAGCTCAATGGACTTTGCAGACTTTGAAAGTGAAAGTGCGTAGAGGATGAAAATGGTGGCTAAATCTTCCAGAGTTCTTAGAAGTGTGGGGGCTTCCCCGGTGCAGCAGTCTTCGTTGAAAGCTTTATTGCCCTCTGCAACTGCACCCACGCCAGCTCTGACAGTTAGAGATTTGCAGAATGTGATGAAAGAAGCTTTGGAAAAGCAATCGCAGCAAATAGCTGAGATCATAGATGAAAAGCTGGATGAGAAGTTAACAGAAAAATTAGTTGAGGTTATGGATGAAAAGTTGGATGAGAAGTTAACAAAAATAAGGGCGGACATCTTACTTGCATTTCAAGGCATGGCTTTATGTATTGAGCGCCTGGATGAAAGAGTGGAAGATTTCAGCCAAAATAATATCAGATTAGATGCAAAAATGTCAGAGACTGAGAATGTGGTGGATAAAACTGATAGTGATTTAATCTTGGTGCAGTATCACGAGATGGAGTTTGCTCTGAGGATCAGAGGCTTAAAAGAGAACCCTAAAGAAAATTTGAAGGAAATAGTCTCTGAGGCTCTGGAAGGGGTGCTGGGGCGGCCAGCAGCTGGAATTGTGGAAGATATAGATAAAATTTTTCGTGTTAACTCGTGGATTGCAAGACAAAGGAAGCTACCCAGAGATGTGGTGGTTTATTTTACAAAGAGAGCAATTAGAAATGAGATTATTCAAGCTTCTTACAACACTAAACTTGTGTTTGCTGAGCAAGAGGTTCTGGTTCTAAAAGAGATCCCTCCAAGAATTTTAAGGAGAAGAAAGGAGTTTGCTTTTTTAGCACAGGAGCTAAGGCGACGTGATATTAAGTTTAGATGGGAGATACCAGTGGGTATGGTGGTGATGCATGAAGCTACGAGATATCGTTTTACTACAGTGATGCAGGCACATGATTTTTATAGTAATGTTTTAAAAGCAACCCCCATACCACTTTTGGAATCTACAAAGAAGAATGACGAGGGAGAGTCTCAAGGTGCTGAAGGGACAACGCAGACAGATGATAAAGCTACAGGAGTGGATCAAATTTCAGTACCATCGGAAGAAGTTAGAGACCAGAGGATGATGCGTGCTGCTTTGAGACGAATGAGAAGAGAGCAAGAACAAGAACAGCAGAAACTTAAGGAACCTCCAAAGCGTATCTATATTGAAGCTATGGGAGGGGCGTGACCTAAGAATGTCAAGGGGATTTTGGAAGAAGCGCTCCAAAAGCTTCGGGTCGCCAAGTATGGCGACTAAGCTTTTAACTTGGAATGTTAATGGCTTAAATTCACCACAGAAGAGAAAGAAAATTTTCCAATATTTAAAACAATTTAAGACTGATGTTATTTGTTTACAAGAAACACATATTAGAGTTACGGATCAAAAGTACTTATTAAATTCAAGACTGGGTACACAATTTGTTGCTTCTGCAATGAATAAGAAGAATGGAGTGGTTGTTTATATCAAGAATACTTTGACAGCGGAGTTAATTGAAGCAGATAAACAAGGAAGATACGTTATGATAGATTTGTTAATAGAAGGCAAAAAAACGCTTCTGGTTGGATTATATGGGCCTAATCAACAACAAGCAGACTTTTATAGTTTACTACATAGTAAGATTATTCAGTTGGATTATAAATCTTTTATTTTTATGGGAGATTGGAATGGTGTCTTGGATGTACGATTGGACAAGAGTGGTTCCTTTAGAAGTACTCTAAGCCATGCTAAACTGTCTAAATCCTTTTTTGAGATGAAGGATGATTTGGAGTTGCAAGATGTTTGGAGAGAGAGAAATCTGCAAGGAAAGGATTATACTTTTTTTTCTGATAGACACCAATCTTTTTCTAGGATTGACTTTATATTAACTACCAATGATTTCTTTTCTAGGATTAAGAAGATAAAGATTTGTCCAAGAACTATGTCTGATCATAGTCCCATCTGGTTAGAGATTGATAAGGGTAGTAGAGACAGACGTTCCTGGCGTCTAAATGAGAACCTGTTTAGAAATCAAGAAAATGTGGAAGAATGTAAAAAACAAATGAAGGGGTTTTTTTGAAACTAATATGAATAAGGGTACTTGTATGGAAATGGTTTGGGATGCTAGTAAAGCTTACATGAGAGGTGTGTTAATATATTTGAACAATAAATATAGACGTAATCTGGAATTTAGGAGGAAAGAATTGGAAAATGAAATTAGGGAAAAAGAAAAGGCCTTGCTTCTGAATCTGTCGGATGTAAAAATTAAAGAGGTTATTAATTTACTAAGGGGACAGTTTGATAAGTTAATGGCTGATCAGGTGGCAACGAATCTACGGTTTGCTAGACATAATACTTTTTGTAATGCCAATAAACCAGGTAGATGGTTAGCTTACTTGTTAAGGAAGAAGCAAAGGGTTTCTAATATAGATAAAATAGAACATAAGGATAAGGTAGTGTATCAACAGAACCTTATTAAGGAAACTTTTGTTGATTTTTATTCTAAGTTATATGCTAGAGATCAGATTAATGAAGCAGATATTGATATATATTTGAGAAATGCTAGTATTCTGGTTCTTACGCAAGAACAAAAGGAAGAGATGAATCAATTGATAACTGAGGAAGAAATTTTATCAGCAATTAAACAACTGAAAGCGGGCAAAATGCCAGGAACGGATGGGTTGACTGCTGTGTATTATAAAAATTTACAGCTTGAAATGATAAAGCCATTAAGGGAATTGTTTCAGACAATTCAAATGGGAGGAGGGGTGCCTCCGTCTTGGAAAACTGCTTTTATCTCTGATTCCGAAGGAAGATCAGGATATCACTCAACCAAGAAATTATAGACCAATATCACTTTTGAATACGGACTACAAGATATTTGCTAAGGTTTTAGCTAACAGATTAATGAGGGTACTGCAACAGGTAATTCATGGTGATCAAACTGGGTTTATAAGTGGTAGACAAATGAAAAATAATGTGAGGCATATAGTTGATCTGTTGGAATTTTTGGAAAGGAACAATCAGATCCCTGCAGCGTTGATCTTTTTGGATGCTGAAAAAGCCTTTGACCAATTGGATTGGCAATTTTTGATGAAAGTATTAGATAAAATGAATTTTGGGGATAAATTTTTACAACCAATTAGGGCATTATATCAAAAGCAAACAGCCCGTATAATAGTAAATAATAGTGTGACTGAAGTATGTAATATTGAAAAGGGCACAAGGCACGGGTGTCCGTTTTCACCTCTATTATTTGTTTTAACATTGGAAATATTATTGATTAAAATACGGGATTTGGAAAAAATTAAGGGAATCCATAAGAGATCAGGATTATAGATTGAGGGCGTTTGCAGACGATCTGGTTGTTACGGTGACCCAGCCTGTAAATTCTGTTGTAGAATTGATGGAGATAATAATGCAATATGGGAAGGTTTCTGGATTCAAGGTTAATATACAAAAAACTAAAATGTTGTCTAAGAATATGACAGTATCACAAAAGGTTGTTTTAGAAGGATTAACTGGATTTGAAATAGTTAAAAGGGTTAAATACTTGGGGGTATATTTGTCACCCTCAAATGTAAAGTTATATAAAAATAATTATGAAAAGTTATGGGTAAAAGTTCAAAAAGAATTGGATAGTTGGAAAAAATTACAATTGTCTTTATTGGGAAGAATTGCAGCAGTGAAAATGAATGTCTTGCCAAAATTTTTATTTTTATTTCAAATGATACCTATTCTTAAAAAGGATTCAAATCTGGAGGAATGGCAAAAGGGTATTAATAAATTTGTTTGGGCAGGGAAAAGGCCACGAGTTAAATTTAAGATTATGCAGGACACGCGTGAGAAAGGTGGTCTCAAAATGCCTAATCTTAAATTATACTATGAAGCTGCTGCTTTGTCAGTGATAAGTGATTGGATTAATTTATCACAAGGAAGACTATTAAATCTTGAAGGTTATGATTTACTATTTGGCTGGCATGCGTACCTATTGTATGATAAGAAGGTGGATAAGGTGTTTAAAGTGCATATTTTAAGATATGCTCTGTTGCGAGTTTGGAAAAAGTATAGACATAAGTTAAATTATAAGATACCTCTTGGGCAATACCGAAACACGCAATAGAAAATATAAATGTTGGGTTTAAACATGATGTGATTACATATAAGGATATTTTAAGTCTGGAAAGGAATGTATGGCATTTAAAGCCATATAATCTCCTACGAGGAGAAAAGATTGTTCAAACCTGGTTTCAGTATGGGCAATTACAGGCCAGGTGGAAAGAAGATCAGAAAACTGGTTTCTTAATGACTGATGAAAATTTGGTAAAGCAAATTAGAAATCAGGGTCAAGAACATATTAAACGGATATATCTTGCACTGATAGAAATTGATTCAGAGACAGAACTTGTTAAAGATTGTATGATAAAATGGTCCCAGAATTTTCAAAAAGTTATTACAATGGATATTTGGGAAAAGATTTGGGTGAGAAATGTAAAATTTACGCAAGCTCAAAATTTAAGAGAGAATTTTTATAAAATGTTTTATAGATGGCATTTAGATCCTAAAAAAATAGCAAGTATGTATCCGAACTACCAGCCTAAATGTTGGAGGTGTGGTGGTGAAGATGCAACGTATTTTCATATATGGTGGACCTGTAAAAAGGTTAAAGCTTTTTGGATTAAAATTTGGTGGAATATGCAGAAGATATTTAAGAGAAGGATAAAGTTTTGTCCGCAATTGTTTTTATTGGGTATTGTTACTGATACTATGTTGTGAACACTAAGTTGATGTTGAATTTAATTACGGCAGCAAGACTTTTAGCAGGGCAATATTGGAAGAAGGAAGAACTGCCGACTATAGAAGAATGGACTCTAAAGGTTTCTAACCTGGCGGAAATGGCAAAGATCTCAGCGTATTTGAAAGACCATTCGCAACAGAGATATATCGTGGAGTGGAAAAAATGGATTGATTACATCCAGAATAAATATGGGACTAAAAAGTTTCATTTAGCATTTGAATAAGTATTGATGCGATATTTATATTGCTTGTAGTCATATTATACAAGTTAAAGTGTGATAGATTTAATAACCTATTGTTGTTTGCTTAGGGTAGATTATGTTTGTTTATACTTTTATACCTTGTATTTAGCTCTGGGAAATCAGGGAGGGGGGAAGGGGAGGGAGGGAAGATTGGGGTGGGTAGGGAAGGGAGGGGTGGGTTGGGGGGGTTGGAAGGGGTTTTGTTTTGTTAAAGATAAAATGTACTGAAAAACTTTTCAATAAAAAAAAAAATCCAGTCATGCTTTAACTCTCCTTAAACATCATAATATATCTCCATTACAAATATTCTTCACATATTCCAAATTCTACCATTTCTATCTAATTCAAAACTTTCAAAATCCATTCTTCTATAATAAACAAATCAGCCTTCTTCCAATATAACAGTACCAAAAATTCTGCTATAGTTATTAGTTATAAATATCTTTTTCTTAAAGATCTTACATATTCCACTAAATTACTTTACTTTAACTTTTAAAATTGTAATCTTTTACAATTCAACCATACATAATAATACATTGCATCATCACAGCCACATCTTCAACATTTAGACTAACAGTTTAAATACATACAAATTTTTAAGATCTACTGTAAATACCATCCCCAAATATCCACCATTATTAGATCTTGATTATCCTACGGTCTTTAACAAGTTCCATTTCTAAATCTTATTTCTATCAAAGTCCTCCATTAATCTCTACTATTATTATTATTCCTCAAATCTAAATGCAGCCCATGTCATTCTTTGAATCTTAAGATCTTTAAATAAAGCCAAGGATTGCACAGCCTCTGAAACTATTTCTTGTAACTGTCGCTCTCCTTCTTCCTTTCCTTTTTTTTCTTCTGAGGATGACGGTAAGCCTGCTTTCAATACATTAGAATAAAAATCACGTGCCTTCTCTACTGTATTAAGACAATATCTTTCTCCAGAATAATTCACCACAATCCCCACTGGTATCTCCCACCTAAACCGAAGCTGTTGTTTCTTTAATTCATCTGTCAGAAAGAAAAAATCTTTCCTTTTTCTCAAAATTCTTGGAGGAATCTCTTTCAGAATCAAAACCTCCTGATTAGCCACTTTAAGTCTTTTATTATAAGAGATTTGAATGATCTCATTTCTAATCTTTCTCTTTGTAAAATACACAACCACATCCCTTGGCAGTTTCCTTTGTTTAGCAATCCAAGAATTAACACGGAATATCTATCTTCCCAAAAAACTCCTCAAGTTGAAACCCCAAAATAGGCACCAGGGCATCCACCAACGTCTCTTCCAGATTCTCCTGCGGATTTTCTTTCAAACCTCTGATCCTCAGGGCGAATTCCATATCTCTATATTGCATCATCGTCATTTCATCTTCAAGTTTTTCCATTTTATTCTCCACTTCACCCATTTTAGCCTCCAGCATCAGATTATTTTGTTTCATTTCTTCCACACATTCATCCATATTCTCAATACAGCCTGAAAACACTTGAAGTGCCATCAAAGTATGCTCCCTTATTTTCTTGCTCTCCTTTCCAATAAATTCTGCCACCTTCTCAAATATTTTTTCAGACTGAATTTTTAAGGCATCGTTTAGAGCATACTGCTAAGCTTGTAAGCCGCCCTGAGTCTTCGGAGAAGGGCGGGATATAAATGGAATTAAAATAAAAAAAATAAAAAATATTGTAAATCTTTTAAAGTCAATACAGATGCAGCAGCTTCGGGAGGTAACTCCAAAGACTGCGTTCCAGATTGCTGAACAAACAATGCCTCCGCACTTTTAAAAACGGGTCTATATGTTTTGGGAGCCATCTTTGCAACTAATGACTTTCAATACACACTTTCACTTTCTAGTCCATTTATTACTTTGTAGTTAAACTGTAAAATAACCAAATTTTAAAAATAACTTTATAACATCTCCAAATTATAAGTAGCTCTTTTAAGGTTTAAAAGTCCATTTTACATATTCCAACTCAGTTCAAACAGTCACTTTACTTTAAAGAAAAACACTTTCACTTCTTGTTAAAAAGAAAAAAAAATCAGTCAGGCGCCATCTTCCCCTTCTTTCAAAATGATCGTTGGAGCAGGAAGAGAGTTTGAGTTTCAGAGTTAAAGCTTTGCACTTGATATTTATCTTGCTCCTGCATCAGCTCTGTTGCTACCATCACTCAAGATGTCAATCAGATCCGGCAGGAGTGTATTCAGTGTCTTGTTCTGCTAAAGCAGAAGAGTCCTTCGTCCGGAGCATTCCCAGGCTTCGGGGGGCTCTCACCCTTCATGCCCCAGAACATTTGTTCTGGGGTTCTAGGGGAGTTCTGCCCCTACCTGGAAGCTCCCCCTCCCCTCTTTGCCCGAGGAGAAGGGTTTTCGAGTGGCAGAACAGCTGATTGTTGGCTATTCCATCGCTTCAACAGGATCGAAGGGCCAGCGGTCGAATCTGACCAGCCTTGCCGCTGAAGCGCCACCTGGAAGTCAATTTTAGCCTTTTTGTTGTGTTCCACATAATCCAATGATATCCCAATACATATGGTTGAGTTCAATCAGAAGTTCTTCTAATTGAGTGTCTGTTTTCATTGTTTGAATGTTGACCTTTCCTATGTCCAAAGTCCAAAGGCAGCCTGATTTAACCTGGTGATTCTTAGCATCCACTGCCTTCAGGCAGATATTCCTGTTGCCGTTGGAAGTTGCCCTAGGGCCTCTGGGGAATGAGGGCTATTTTTGAGGTTTTATTGGCATGTGGAAGGAATAGACCATAATCTGCCATGCTGGTCCAATGCAGGTTGGCAAATGTGATTGATGTTAGTCTGGGGTATCCATCATGGTCTGTTTACCTTGGGAGACCCTTCTGGACATAGACATGTCTGACTACATAGCCCACAATTTCATTTACCCACACAGGCCCCTTCACCTTGTCAAGGCCCTGATCATAGAAGGAGATAGTTGTTTTACAGGAAAAAAACTTAAGGGAAGAAAATAAATACAGTAATCAGCTTCCACTTACAGCTGGTTGCAATGTCCTGTGATCCCATGATCACCATTTGTGACCTTCCCTGCTGGCTTTCTCTGCTAGAAAGTCAGTGGGAAAGGCATCAGGAAAGTATGCAAGTTGCTGGGGTAAATCCCCTGCACCCATGCACCTTTCCCAGCCCCTCTGTGCTTGCACTGGCCATTATGCACCCACATACCTCCTCTATGAGGCTTGCTGTGCTTCCCTTACATCCTTGTATCCTTTTGCTGAGCTTTACCACTTCTTCTTTGCATCATCCCCCATCCAGCAGCAGCTACTTATGTCCAGCTGGCTTGCTTGCTAGCCAACTGGGCTTGCAATTTCCTGCTGCTTTTCCCACTGAGTTTGTAGTGGGAAGGCAGAAGTAAATTGCCTCACCTAATGGCCATGGGATTTAGTTAACAACAGCAAGGACTGCAAGGATTGCTGTCAGTAAGCAATATGGTTGCTTACAGATGGAAATTCCAGTCCCAGTTGCCATTCTAAATTATATAGTAAAGGTAAAGTTTCCCCCGCATATGCGTGCTAGTCGTTTCCGACTCTAGGGGCCGGTGCTCATCTCCGTTTCAAAGCCGAAGAGCCAGCGCTTGTCCAAGGACTTCTCCGTGGTCATGTGGCCGGCATGACTAGACGCCAAAGGCGCACAGAACGCTGTTACCTTCCTACCGTAGTGGTCCCTATTTTTCTACTTGCATTTTTACGTGCTTTCGAACTGCTAGGTGGGCAGAAGCTGGGACGAGTAACAGGCGCTCACTCTGCTACGCGGCACTTGGGATTTGACCCGCCAAACTGCCGACCTTCTGATCGACAAGCTCAGCGTCTTAACCCACTGAGCCACTGCGTCCCACTCTAAATTATATAGTCAAACATAAAGGTAACCTGTCTTCCTAGCATATTAGATTGATTTTTCATTTGCTTTGGCTGATAAAATAATAGCCTGATTGAAATATGTTTCATGTTCATCACAGCCAGAAAAGATGCAATAAACCTAGTATGGTACAGTGTGGTTGTGCTGCCCAAGGCCATCAAGCATTTATGTGCTGAGAGATATCCTAATCTGTAAGTCAGACTCTTAGCTATTATACAACATTGCCTGTGGATTAATAGTAAGGTGCCCAACGTATTTCTATAATTAAAAACACAGATTGCCATGCATGTCTGAGTATAAATGCTAATATTTATGTAGCAAATATACCTGTTCATTGTTTTCCATTATCTTTCCCAGTGTTTTCTTAAAGGTGTCAAATTTATGATCTTCAGATACAGTAGTGGCCAAAATTGTGGAAACCTTTTTGGAAAAGTGTATGAGCTTTGATGGCTAATAACACTTTTTTTTGGAGTAGTACCATAAAATTATATATCAATGGAAAGATAATTTAATCAAGAATGTAATGCAACAAAGTTTGTTCAATTATCTGTACTGTATTCTATGAAAAGTTATAGCCAAATAACCAGAAAAAGGAAGCACAGCTTGCTTAGGCTGATATCAGGTAGCTTTCCTTCATTTGATTGTAGCCAATGAACATGAGTGTTTGAGAGTCAATCAGGTATCATTTTGTTTTGGTAATGAGCCAATCAGATCACAGTAGGATTCAGTTATTAATGTCATGTATTGAAGCTGAGAGGAGGACATTTGTCAGTGTGTTATGTGATTGCTATTAAGTTGGTTGGGTTTTTTTGTGTTCTTTCATTTAATTAGCTTGTAAAATGCAATAAAATTAAAGTAATGGTGTAAAGAGTTGACTGGTTGCCCAAAAAGTGATGTAAAATAATATTATTAAGTGAACAAGGCTACAGTTATAAAGAAATTAGAAGAAAAATTGGTGGAAACTTAACCAAAGGTGGCATTTCTACTGTGCACTTTTCCCAAAAGGTTTCCACAATTTTGGCCACTACTGTAATTTCAGTCACATTTGTCTCTGAATGGCAGCTATGTCTTAGTTTATAGTATGGATAAACTATAGTATGTTATCATTTAGATTGATTTTTACTCTCCTATTAAGAAACATGAAAATTCTTGGACTGCTGAATGATCTAGGGCAATTCTGCAAATGAAATACAGATATCTATTCTTTCTAGGATGGAAGTTAGTAGAAAGGATGCAATACCCACAACGATATAATAATATAAAATGCAATTAAAAGCAATCACTGCAGGCACCTGATCAAGGAGCATAAAATAAAGTTGGTGCAATAAAATGGAAACTTTGCTACAGATAAATGCATCATTGTTTAATTTTTTAAAATTATTCTTTATTTAATTACTAAGAAGAATAGAATAGAATAGAATAGAATAGAATAGAATAGAATCTGGAAGGAATCTTGGAGATCTTCTAGTCCAACCCCCTGCTCAAAAAGGAGAACCTACAGTATATCATTTCAGATAAATGACGGTCTCTTCTTTAAAATCTCCAGTGATGGATCTCCCGTGATTTCTGAAGGCAAGCTGTTCCACTGGTTAATTATCCTCACTGTTAGGAAGTTTCTCCTTAATTCCAGGTTGCTTTGATCAGTTTCCAACCACTGTTTCTTGTCCTGCCCTCTGGTGCTTTGGAGAATTTGACCCCCTCTTCTTTGTGGCAGCCCACAAATACTGGAATGCTGCTATCATGTCCCTCCTATTTCTTCTTTTCTTTAGACTAGCCAAACTCAAGTACTGCAGCCATTCTTCATATGTTTTAGTCTCCAAGCCTTTGATCAACTTAGTTGCTCTTCTCCGAATTTTTTCCAAAATCTCAACATCTTTTTTGTAGTATGGTGACCAAAATTGGTTGCAGTATTCCAGGTGTGTCTTACTAAGGCTTTATAAAGTGGTAGCAATATTTCACATGATCTTGATTCTATGCCTCTGTTTATACAACTCAGGATTGTATTAGCTTTTTTGGCTGCTGCACACTGCTGGCTCATATCCGCCACGACTCCAAGGTCCCTCTCTTACTGTTTTTAGCCAAGTCTCACCTAATCTGTACTTATATCTTTGATTTTTCCTACCTAAATGTAAACCTTTGCTCTTCTCCACATTAAATTTCATTTTGTTGGATAGGACTCATTGTTTAAGTTGTCAAGATATTTTTGGATGCTAAGCTTGTCTTCTGAGGTGTTGGCTACTTCTGTCAGTTTAGTGTCATCTGCAAATTTGATCAGTTCCCCTTCTATTCCCTCATCTTCTTAAGGTATAACATTTCCTGCTTTAATACATTATTTTAATAATGCTTTTATAGAAAATGAATAGTTTTCTTTTTACTGTTTACTCAACTAATAGTGCAAAATGCACCTATCTTTATATGGGAGCTGCCTAGCATGTTAGCTTACATAGCAGCCAAAACTCTGATACCTATTGCAATTGATATTAGTTTTCAGAGGTAAATCTCTCCTATTTATCCTCCATCTAAGTGATGATCAATATCCAACATGATGCCTGACTTCAGCCTTTGTTTTCCCTAGATTCCAGGCAAGCAATGAATGGAATTAAAATTAAAAATGCTACATATCTTGGTCAAATTTCCTTTTCTCAAGAAGCAAGCAAACCTACAGTGGTGAACCAGAGTTGGTAGGGTTAAAGTTATAGGAACCAGTTTAAGGCACAAATTTGAATAAAACATCCCAATTTCTTAAGAACACATTCCATATTCTGGTGAATTATGAAATAAAAACCATTATTTAAAAGCCAATTAATTTTTTTACACAGCACATTTAAGAAATAATTATTCCATCCAGCAATAACAGAACTGTGGTCAATCACTTTCTTGCATGTGCTGTTTACACCAGTTTTTTTTTTAGAGATCTTCCAAATAAAGCACCCTAGTCAAAATCCATTGAGGATGATGATGGATTTTCCTATTATGTATTTTGAAATGCACATAATGTACTTTATTTAAGTTAGCTAGCATAACAAGGCCAGCCGTGCTTTCATTTCATTTGTATGAAAATGTCCTGAAGTAGACATGATGGAAGTTTTACAGGAAGACAGCAATAATTGGTTGTCATTGGTCTGTATGCGCAGACACACAAACGCACACACACGCACACACACACAAGCAAAATTATAATTAATGACAATTAAAGGCAAATATATGAAATTTTTGGCCGGAAATTTAAAACATTTAGAACGTTTCCAAAATCCTCCAGTGGTGACAATGATTTAGTGCTATCACTGTGTGTAATCTTTGTATATTATTAAGTGTAACAAATAGACAGTTCACACCATGCCATAACTTTGCATTTGGTGACATTCTTGCTGCTTAAGGTCTATTAAGCTGGATCTCATGGTCCATTATCCTTTCTTTAGGCTTGACCCTGTGAAGCTTAAGGGTCTTGCGCACAGTGTGAAAAAGCAACATGTTTCACTCTCACCCAAGGAGCTCATTAGGACTTTATAGAAAGACAAAAAGAAAAGAAAAGAAAAGAAAAATACTCACACAATACTAACATTTGCTGTGAGGACTGCTCACCAGACAAACTGCCTGATGTCAGGAGTCAGTTATTGTCCACTTTTTTCAGCCTTGCACACTGATTTACAAGCTAGCTATAAAGAAGGGCTCATTTGTAATCCACCATTTCACTCTTTGTCACAGAAATCCATTTACCAGCATCTCCAATGGACCCCACGTTCTGATCCTTGAAATTCCTGCTTCATCAGGAATGGATGGCTTTAAGATACAGTTACTTATGATACTGGCTAACTTTCCTTTCTTGGAATATATCATTATGATAGGCTTCTAAAGTACAACTATGGGAAAAAGTGTTTAATTCCTCAACATTGAATGATTTATTTAGAAATACACTATGTAGGTTCACGGTTCAAGTAGAGTTGTTTATTGGGCTGTAGAGAAAAGAAAGTACTAATTGTTAAACAGCCAGATCATTTAGAAATGTAGATGCAAATGATTCTATACTCAGATTGGAAACATACAAATTAGCAAATGATTGTATACTCAGAACAGGAAACATATGAATTTAAATGTATTTAATTTTAATTCATATATCTTTGGGGATGAATAATTCAGCAAAAACAAATGTACTGTTTAAAGTAAATGTTATATAAACATCATTCAATTCATTTCCACTTATTTCATTGTGGCATAAACATGTTTTATTTTAGTTTGCAGGTAATGTCCACAATCACATACAGAAGTGTGTGTAATACTACCAGAGTTTCAATTAAATTTATATCAGAGTGAGTACAAGATCTCAATAACTTTTTCCCATAGTTTTAAGCACATCTACATTGTGCTGCTAAATTGCAATTGGTTTGTTTACTTGGGGAAAAATACTTTTTGATAATTACAATAATAATTCAATCAGTCAAATGCCATAAAAAGTATGTTGTTTCTATGTAAATAACTTGATCTAAATCAATTTTTCCCAACTTAATATCTTCTAAATGTGTTAAACTATAAATCCCTGAACCCAACAATTATGCAAAATTAATCTGGCAGCTTGAAATGCATGACTATACGGATTTATTTATATTTCATATTTCTTATTTCTGCCCATTTATCACAGAGAGGAGTTGGGTGGTGTACAATATATGCAGGGGAAGAGCAAATTTACATGTCGGTAGGCTTACTAATGGCTCCCAGCACTTTTTGAGCAAGGTATTTCTTTACAGTACTGTGTCTAAATTGAGATCATGCTTATTTTACACAGAAGCCAAACACATGGTCCAACTACCAGAAGACTGGAAAAGAGCTGATGTGATCTTCAAAAAAGGGAAAAAAATGGATCCAGGAAATTACAGACCTATGAGCCTGACCTCAATACCTGGGAAGATTCTGGAAAAGATAATCAAACAACGAATCAGCAAAGCACCTAGAGCAGGGTTGTCAAACTCAATTTCATTGAGGGCCGCATCAGCATTGCGGTTGCCCTCAAGGGGCCGGGTGGGTATGGCCAGGGTGGGCGTGGCCTACTGGGTGGGCATGGCTAGAGTGTGTATGGCCTACTGGGTGGGTGTGGCCAGCTCTACATCGTTCGCATCAAGGGTGTCTATGGGGGCCTGGGCAGGAGTGGGACAGATCTGAGGGTCTCTGGCAAGAGGAGGGTCTCTGGGCCAGGGCCAAGGCAGTGGGGGCCGTTCCCTCACTGTTTCCAGAATGGCTTCGCGGGCCACAAGAAACCACTTCGCGGGCCGCATCCGGCCCCCGGGCCTTGTGTTTGACATGTCTGACCTAGAGGCAAACAAAGTCATTACTAAAAGCCAACATGGGTTTGTCAAAAACAGATCATGCCAGACAAATCTTATTGCATTCTTTGACCAAGTGACAAAATTAGTGGATCAAAGGAATGCTGTGGATATAATTTACTTGGATTTCAGTAAGATATTTGATAAAGTAGACCACAACCTACTACTTGATAAGATAGAAAAATGTGGGTTAGACAGCATTACCACCAGATGGATTCGTAGCTGGCTGACCAGTTGTACTCAGCATGTGGTCCTCAATGGAACTGCATCTACATGGAGGGAAATGTATTGTGGGGTGCAGCAGGGCTCTGTCCTGGCCCCAGTGCTGTTCAACATCTTCATCAATGATTTGGATGAGGGGATAGATGGGGAAGTCATCAAATTTGCAGATGACACCAAGCTGGCAGGAATAGCCAATATTCCAGAACACAGGCTTAAGATACAGAAGGATCTTGACAGACTCGAACACTGGGCGCTATCTAACAAAATGAAATTCAATGGTGAAAAAAGTAAAGTTCTACATTTAGGCAAGAAAAACCAGATGCACAGTATAGTATAGGTGGTACCTTGCTCAATGGTAGTAACTGTGAGAGGGATCTCAGAGTCCTAGTGAACAATCACCATTGAATTTCATTTTGTTAAATATGAGCCACCAGTGTGCTGCAGCTGCCAAAAAAGCCAACAGAGTTGGTTTTTAACCGAGGGATAGAATCAAGATCATGTGAAGTATTAATACCACTTTATAATGCCTTGGTAATACTGCATCCAGTTTTGGTCACCACGATGTAAAAAAGATGTTGAGACTCTATAAAGAATACAGAGAAGAGCAACAAAGATGATTAGGAGATGGAGGCTAAAACATATAAGGAACGGCTGCTGGAATTGTGTATATCTAGTTCAGGCAGGGCACAGGCTGATAGAATTCTGTCAAGAGAATACGATGGTGATAGCAAACACTCTTTTCCAACAACCCAAGAGACGGCTCTACACATGGACATCACCAGATGGTCAACACAGAAATCAGATTGACTATATGCTCTGCAGCCAAAGATGGAGAAGCTCTATACAGTCAGTAAAAACAAGACCAGGAGCTGACTGTGGCTCAGACCATGAGCTTCTCCTTGTAAAGTTTAGGCTTAAACTGAAGAAAGTAGGGAAAAGCACTAGGCCACTTAGGTATGAATTAAATCATATCCATGTTGAATATACAGTAGAGGTGACAAATAGATTTAAGGAATTAGATCTGATAGACAGAGTGCCTGAAGAACTATGGACAGAGGTTCGCGACATTGTACAACAGGTAGCAACCAAAACCATCCCAAAGAAAAAGAAATGCAAGAAAGCAAAATGGCTGTCTGAGGAAGCTTTGCAAATAGTTGAGGAAAGGAGGGAAGCGAAAGGCAAGGGAGAAAAAGAAAGATACGCCCAATTGAATGCAGAATTCCAAAGAATAGCTAGAAGAGATAAGAATGCCTTCTTAAATGAACAGTGCAAAGAAATAGAAGAAAACAATAGAATAGGGAGGACCAGAGATCTTTTCAAGAAAATTGGAGAGATGAAGGGAATGTTTCATGCAAAACTGGGCATGATAAAGGACCAAAATGGCAGGGACCTAACAGAGGCAGAAGAGATTAAGAAGAGGTGGCAAAATTACACAGGACTATACAAGAATGAGCTTAACATCCCTGATGTTGAGAGGTGGTCACTGACCTTGAGCCAGACATCCTAGAATGTGAAGTGAAGTGGGCCTTAGAAAAGCTGAGCAACAACAAAGCTAGTGGAGGTGACAGTATTCCAGCTGAGCTATTCAAAATCTTAAAAGACAATGCAGTAAAAGTGCTACACTCAATTTGCCAGCAAATTTGGAAAACTCAACAATGGCCACAGGATTGGAAAAGATCAGTTTACATTCCAATTCCAAAGAAAGACAGTGCCAAAGAATGTTCAAACTATCGCACCATTACACTCATTTCTCATGCTAGTAAAGTCATGCTTAAAATCCTACAAGCTAGACTTCAGCAGTATGTGGATCGAGAACTATCAGAAGTACAGGCAGGATTTCGAAGAGGCAGAAGAACTAGAGATGAAATTGCCAACATACGCTGGATCATGGAGAAAGCTAGGGAGTTCCAGAAAAACATCTACTTCTGCTTCATTGACTATGCTAAAGCCTTTGATTGTGTGGATCATAACAAACTGTGGCAAGTTCTTAAAGAGATGGGAGTACCAGACCATCTTATTTGTCTCTTGAGAAACCTATATGCGGGTCAAGAAGCAACAGTGAGAACTGGACATGGAACCACTGATTGGTGCAAAATTGGGAAAGGAGTCCGGCAAAGCTGTATACCGTCTCCCTGCCTATTTAACTTATATGCAGAGCACATCATGAGAAAGGCAGGGCTAGATGAATCAAAAGTTGGAATTGCCGGAAGAAATATCAACAACCTTAGATACGCAGATGATACAACTCTAATGGCAGAAAGTGAAGAAGAACTAAGGAGCCTCTTGTTGCGGGTGAAGAAGGAGAGTGCAAAACTTGGGTTGAAACTTAACATTAAGAAAACCAAGATCATGGCATCTGGCCCTCTCAATTCCTGGCAAATAGATGGGGAAGAAATGGAGGTAGTGACAGATTTTATTTTCCTGGGCTCCAAGATCACTGCAGATGGGGACTGTAGCCAAGAAATTGAAAGACGCTTGCTCCTCGGGAGGAAAGCCATGGCAAATCTAGACAGCACACTAAAAAGCAGAGACATCACCCTGTCAACAAAAGTACGTATAGTCAAGGCTATGGTCTTCCCAGTTGCAATGTATGGCAGTGAAAGTTGGACCATAAAAAAGGCTGAGCACCAAAGAATTGAGGCCTTTGAACTATGGTGCTGGAGAAGACTCCTGCAAGTCCCTTGGACTGCGAGGCGATCAAACCGGTCAGTCCTAGAGGAGATCAATCCTGACTGCTCTTTAGAAGGCCAGATCCTGAAGCTAAAACTCAAATACTTTGGCCACCTAATGAGAAAGAAGGACTCACTGGAGAAGAGCCTAATGCTGGGAAAGATCGAGGGCAATAGAAGAAGGGGATGACAGAGAATGAGGTGGCTGGATGGAGTCACTGAAGCAGTAGGCGTGAGCTAAGATGGACTCCAGAAGATGGTAGTGGACAGGAAGGCCTGGAGGAATGTTGTCCATAGGGTCGCGATGGGTCGGACACGACTTCGCAGCTAACAACAACAGTTCAGGCATGTCAAACACAAGGCCTGCGGGCCAGATCCCGCCTGGGGAGGGCCATGATTTGGCCCCCAGGGGCTGTCCCAGAAATGGCAAGGAACCGGCCCATGCTGCCCCAGCTTTGGCCCACCGCAAGCCAACTGGGCACCCTGAAACATGTACACAGAAATGGCGAGTGATCAGGGGCTGGTGGTGTGCAGCAGCAAGTACAGCTCATTTGCCTCAGCCAGCCCCGCCCCTCCCAGCTTAACCCTGTCACACCCAGCCACGCTCCACTTTGCCGAGCTTTTCCTCCAGTCGTTCTGCTTTGCCAGGCAGCTTCACCATGCCTGGCTCTGTTTGCAGGGCCTTTCTTCGCTTGCCTAGCACCCTAGAGCATGTCCAGCCTGTGGGAGGAAAGGCGCGGAGATATGAGCTTGCAGCTGCCGGCTCCCAGTCACCCTCTCCACCATGTGGTAGGGCCAGAGAGGGAAACGCAGCAGTCAGGCAGAGTCGCAGCCTGGAACTCTGTGGTGGCTGGAAAGAAAGGGTGAGAAGGAGGAGAAAGCAGGAAGGGTCTCTGTGTGTGTGTGTGGGGGGGGGATCTTTCACCTTTCTTCCCCCCCTTTTCTCTTTTTTAAATCTCCTCCTGCTCCGTTCAGGAAGAGTTTCTCTCTCTCTGTGTGTGTGTGTGTGTGTTTGTGTGTGTTTGTGTTTGTGTGGGGATCTTTCACCTTTCTTCCCCCCCCCCTTCTCTTTTTTTAAAATCTCTTCCTGCTCCATTAAGGAAGGGTTTCTCTCTGTGTGTGTTTGTGTGGGGATCTTTCACCTTTCTTCCCCCCTTCTCTCTTTTTTAAATCTCCTCCTGCTCCATTCAGGAAGGGTTTCTCTCTCTCTCTCTCTCTCTCTCTCTCTCTCTCTCTCTCTCTCTCTCTCTCTCTCTCTCTCTCTCTCTGTGTGTGTGTGTGTGTGTGTGTGTGTGTTTGTGTGGGGATCTTTCACCTTTCTTTCCCCCCTTCTCTCTTTTTTAAATCTACTGCTCCATTCAGGAAGGGTTTCTCTCTCTCTCTCTCTCTCTCTCTCACACACACACACACA
>JAKJMR010018096.1:192704-204430 GCA_024449315.1 Daboia siamensis | reverse complement strand
AGAGAGAGAGAGAGAGAGAGAGAGAGAGAGCCAGCAGGGAAGTGAAAGTGTGGAGAAGGGGAGTGTTGCAGAGTAAGCAAACTTACAAAAAGAGGGGATCTCTCTCTGTCTCTCACACACATACATACACATGCTGCGTGGGGAAGGTGGTGTGCAGACAGGGGAGAAAGCAAACTCACAGATTGGCTTTGTGGTCTATTCCTTCCTCCTTCCTTCCTTAAAATCCAGGCAATAATAGAACTCTTTGGATTGAATGGGAAGTTAAAAGGAATTGGTGTGAGCTGAAATTAAAAGGCCGAGTCAACTCCCCCCCCCCCAAATATTTTGTCAGAGACTGGAAAGTGTTTCTTGCTTCTACTTCTCATCTTCTTTTATAATTTAATCCAGCCTTGCCCAAACTAATGTCTTTTGGATGTCATGGACCACAGTTCCCATCATCCTGTGTCTATGCTGGCTGGAAATGCAATGTTTTATTTTCTCTGTAGTATGCGCCTAGGAGGCAATAGGTCTGTGGGATTTAGATGTATGTAAACATTTGTTTCTTCTGCCTAATTTATTAAATCTACAAATCCAGGGTGGTTTAAAAGAAAACTCTCAAAGACAACTATTGTAAAGCATCACTAGCACTGCTTAAAACAAAATATTAAAAATGTGTATATAAAGAAAGAAAAATATTAGTAGTAATGTACTTAGTGCTGTTTGACCATAAACTGTATTGTTATTCTATATATGCCTGGCTGAACAGTGTGTTTGGAGTTGCCTCTAAACAGGTGAGGGATGTACTGTTCATATTTTCCTTGGGAGAAAGTTCTATAATTGGGGTGCTGTCTCTGAGAAGGCTCTGCTTGTGGCCACTGTTCTATAAACCAAACCAGGGGGACCATCTGGCCTAAATGGATGGTAAACAAAGATGATTAGGGAGCTGGAGGCTAAAACATATGACAAACATTTGTGGGAATTGGGTATGTCTAGCTTAGTGTAAAGGACTAGGGGTGGTGACATGACAGCCGTGTTCCAATATTCAATGGGCTGCCACAGAGAAGAAGGGGTCAACATATTTTCCAATGTATCAGAAAGCAATAATAAATGGAAACTAATCAAGAAGAAAAGCAGCCTAGAACTAAGGACTTGTGAAAACAACTAACCAGTGAAAAGGCTTGCCTTCAGAAGTTGTGGATGCTCCATCACTGGAGGCTTTTAAGTAGAGATTGGATTGGATATTCCATTGTTTGGAATGGTAATGAGCAGGGGCTTGGACTAAAGACCTTAAAGACTAAAGATCTCCAACTCTTTTTCTTTGAGAGAAGTGCTGTCAACCTCTCCCCCTCCCCTCATCCCTTCTTGGGCACAGAGAGAAGGAGGGGAGGAAGGAAGGAGGGGAGGGAAACAGGAAGAAAGAAAGGGAAGGAAGGAGATGGGAATGAAAAGGAGGGAGGCAGGGAAGGAGGGGAGGGAGGAAAGAAGGAAGGAAGAAAAGAATGGGAAGGAAGGAAGGAAGGAAGGAAGGAAGGAAGGAAGGAAGGAAGGAAGGAGATTGGAATAAGAGGGAGGGAGGGTCTGAGGGAATTCCTGCTTTAGCACTTGGCCACCAGCAGCCCTGTTGCCCTTTCACCATCTCCTGGTTGGCTCCCATCCTATTGCTGAGGATGTTTTGGTTACAAAGCCAGGTCTCCTTGCATGGAGAGGGAGTGGACCTCCCTTTGACCCATGCACTTTGTCCTGTACCCACCATGAGCAACCTGGCCAAGGAGAGGGAGGACAGCAGCAGCAACCTTGAGGAGGTAAGCGCAGGTGAGCACCCCCTTGGGGAAGTGCGGCTAGGCAAGGCGGGGCTGTGGGGTCCTGGTGCCATGGGAGCTCAAGGGTCGGGCTGGGCTCTTGACTTTCACTGCCCGGGGCTCTAGGCAGTTTGTGCCACCATCCAGTTCGTGCACAGCCTAAGGCTCAGTGAGCTCCTCCAATGGACCATGCCCCAGTGCTCGCCCCGGTCCCACCCCATCTTCCGCCGGAGACCCTCGGATCTGCCCCAGTCCTGCCCAGGCCCGCACAGGTGCCCCCGACGTGAGTGATGTCAAGCTGGCCTCACCCACTCAGTAAGCCATGCCCATGCTCGCCACACCCACCCGGCCCCCCAATGGCAACCACAATGCTGATGTGGCCCTCAGTGAAACTGAGTTTGACACCCCTGGTCTAGTTTAATGAAGAGAAGGATGCAGGATGACATGATAGCAGTGTTCCAATATCTCAGGAGCTGCCCCAAAGAAGAGGGAGTCAAGCTATTCTCCAAAACACCCGAAGGTAAGACAAGAAGCAATGTATGGAAACTAATCAAGGAGAGGAGCAACCTAGAACTAAGGACAAATTTCCTGACAGAACAATTAACCAGTGGAACAACTTGCCTCCAGAAGCTGTGAATGCTCCAACACTGGAAGTTTTTGAAGAGACTGGACAGCCATTTGTCCGAAATGGTATAGGGTTTCCTGCCTGAGCAGGGGGTTGGACAAGATGACCTCCAAGGTCCCTTCCAACTTTATGATGATGATGATGATGATGATGATGATGATGTTTTGTTAATTTCAAGAATCTGATGACTCTTATTTCTGAAGGAGGAAAAGGATAGTAAAACAGACAAACATGTAATTACTTTTTTAAAAAAGAACAGTAGGGGTAATTTTATTGGAAAGTGTAATGCATTTGATAATACATGGATAGATTAGAATTATATTAAGAAAAACTCAAAATTTGAGGCAAATAAGATAGTTGTTGGGAAGGAAAGAGTATGTTCCTTGAATCTTATGAAGGCTAAACATACAATTTACTAAGAATTTTTCCAATTCAGCTTTTTATAAGTAATAAAAGTATTGCAGGAACATTTGTTAACTAACCTCTTAGTGATTACAGAGCATTGGTTGTTTAATAATCTATAAAGAAGAGAGTCAATTTCCAGTTTGATGTCATGGCATGAAGGGCACAAGAAGCTGGGGCTCTGTCTTCCGCATTCGTTTTTGCCTTTCTGGGGATCCTAAAAAGGGTTGAAAGTTGCCCCAAAGAGGCAACAGAGAAGGTGGGGAACCTGATTGATCGTGGAAGGGCAGCAGCCCTTCCGTTTGATCCAAGGAAGCCCTCCAAACCAGCAAGGGAAAGATTGGCTACATTCATGTGGCCAGTCAGAAGCTGCTGACAACCGAAGAAAATAAGCATTAACCAGCAACTTTCGAGTAACATGGATGGAACTGGGCGAGATCCTGACTTTAAGACTTTTTCCTGGGAAAAAAACACCCAAAGCAAAGAATCCTCCCTGATAAGAGAGGGAAGGGGAATTTTCCACATTACCTTAGAAAAGAAAAGTGGTGAATTAATTGCTTGGGGGAAAATAGAGGAAATTACAAGATTAATTTGGAAGCAATACACATATATAACTTTGAAATTTGGGAACTAAAGCTTGTAATATAAGTTTGGATGTAAAAAGCTAGAAGACGGCATCAACAACATCAAGTGGTAAACTACAGCACTACAATTTATTATGCCTAAAGAAAACTTGGCTGGAAGCCCAATTTCAGATAAGACGCTTGTTGTTTTCAGAAACTTTCACTTTTGAAGACTGCAGCTGGGAAAAGGGGAAAAACACACACACCCTGTTGGGCTGCTTATCTGTATGGCACAGACAATAAACTATTTTGAAACTGGCCTACCTGTACAAGAATATAAATACTAACCGACTTTTAGAGCTGTGTTATAGAGCTATTTCTCTATAGAAGAAACATGCATTATTGATTGAGATGATGGAATACTTTGAACTATAAACCTTTCATTGATGAACAATTTTTAATTGCTCTTCTCTCTCTGGACAGAAAGGATGTGTTTTCATTGGATAGAAAAAATTGAAAAATTCGAACTTCTATTTGCTGAGGGGAGACTTAAGGATGGACTGATAGGCTAGCTGGATAATTAGGAGTTCAAATGACAATTGACTGAAACTTTTGAAATCCCTAAATAGATTGGACTATAAAGACTACATACAAAAACAAAATGAATGTTCCATACTTAGCTTCAAATGGTAAAAAACCATCCCTAACACCTGTCCCCAAAGTCCCCAGCTTGACATACCAACAAGAAAATGTTGATAAAATTCAGAAATAAATTCTTTCTATGTTAAAATCAATACAATTGCCTTAGCTCATGATGAGATTAAAAATAATCCAAAGAGATAAAAGAACAATTTTTTAATCCAAATCTATGAACTCAGAAAATGACTACAAAGAAGGAACTAGCAACCCAGAAAATAGAAAGAAAATCAGAGGAAACAGATCCAAAGATGGAGGACCTAATGAAAGGAACTAACAGAAAGACTCAGACAAATGAAGAATTAGAAGATGTAGCGATAATATCGGAAATGGAAAAGATATCTTACTTTTCAAGTTCTCAGAACACACTTGAGGATAAGAAAGAAGAACTGACTGAATGGAAGATAGAGCTGTTAGGAGAATTATGAGAAAATGGAGAAGGAGGGAGGCTGTTTAATAAATATCAATGGGCTGAGCATCCTTTCAAAAATACTTTAATCAAATTGTCTTTCTTATTCCAAACAATATACACAAAAATAGAGGAAGAATTACTTGATGATTCAAATGCATTAACTTGGAAAGTTAGTTGGCAAAGGAAGAAAGCTAGAGTAAGACTGAAAAAAATAGTGGTTTTGACCTATTAGATGGGATATTATACTATTAATCAGATGTTTGAACATGGCTGAGAATAGATAATTGTTAGAAATAGAAGTATTATTATAACTAGAAAGATAGGATTTATAATTAGAGTATTATATTTTGGTATGAGAAGGGAATTATGAAGATACTAAGAGGGTTTGAATAAGGGAAGCTTTTGGTTATCCAAATATCACTTATTATGAGAAATTATAAGTGATAGAGACATTTTGAACACTGATGGGAAATAAAAAATAAAAAAGCGGGAAAAACAGGATATTAATTAAACATATGGATATTAAGTGCAAATGCAATTACGATATATTTTGGTTAGAAAAGATATTTTAAACCAACATTATTGATATTATTAGGAAAATGTAAAAAAGATGTTGATATTCAACTGTATATGTATTAACAACAATAAGAAATGTATTTGCCTAATGTGGGAAAATGTGTACTACCAGAAGAAGAGAGGAAGCATTGAATGGTATAATATTGGGCCTAGATTGAAGAAGTTAATATTTAGCACTGAGTTACTAATGGACCCAGGACAACAAATTGTTTATTAAGTACTTACGATTGTAAAACAAGAAAATTATTATATATAAAAAAGAAGAGAGTCCATGCTATCTATCTGAATATTGCAAATTTGGCAAAATGTTAAATAATGCATCTAAAAGAAAGCATTAAAAGATTCTTAACAAAGAAAATTAAACATTTAAGAAACTTTAATATTACTGTCTCCGTGGAAACTTCATGGAGCTGCAGTTGATCATGAAAGCAAATACAAATAAACCTTTAATATCATACAAACTTAACAGATCAAAATTAATGTGCTGTTATTGTAACAGAGATTCACATGTACCAAATCAATGCAGATTAGAAAGAGAAACCTGCAGAAAATGCAATAAATCAGCTTTTGGTCAAGACTCTTCTTCAGGGAAAGCAAATCTTTTAATAAACTGCAATGCATAAATTCAAAATGAGTGCTGTTCTCCATGTTTTAGATGAAAAATGTGATATGAAAATGAAAAGGAATAGGTAACCTCAGTGCTTTTTTTGTAAAAAAAAAAAAAAAAAAAAGGTGCCGGAACTCACACGTCATACAACCCACCTTGCCTACCCTACAACATTCCATCCAAAAAAGGTGCCGGAACTCCATTCTGGGCATTCTATGACAAAAAAAGCCCTGGGTAACCTAAAAATACATATCATAAAAGGAGAAATAGAAATAGAGATAGAAAAAGATAATAGGGATAGGCGCTCTTGGCGTTTAAATGAAAATTTGTTTAGATATCAGGAAAATGTGGAAGAGTGTAAAAAACAGATGAAGAAATTTTTTAAAACTAATATGTACAAAGGTACTTCTATTGAAATGGTTTGGGATGCTAGCAAAGCTTATATGAGAGGTGTATTAATATATCTGAACAACAAATATAGATGTAATTTGAAATTTAGGAGGAAAGAATTAGAGAATGAAATTAAGGAAAAAGAAAAGACTTTAATTTTGAATCCATCGGATGGGAAGATTAAAGAGGCAATTAATTTATTAAGGGGCCAGTTTGATAAGTTGATGGCTGATCAAGTGGCAACTAACTTGCGGTATGCTAGACATAATATTTTTTGTAATGCCAATAAACCAGGTAGATGGCTAGCTTATTTGTTAAGGAAGAAGCAAAGGGCTTCTAATATAGATAGAATAGAACACAAGGGTAAGGTAGTGTTCCAGCAGAGCCTTATTAAAAAGACTTTTGTTGATTTTTATTCTAAGTTGTATGCTAAAGATAAGATTAGTGATGCAGATATTGATGAATATTTGATGAAGGCCAATATTCCAGTTCTTACGCAAGAACAAATGGAAGAGATGAACCAATTGATAACTGAGGAAGAAATTCTTTCAGCAATCAAACAATTGAAAGTGGGTAAAGCACCAGGTACGAATGGACTGACTGCTGTGTATTATAAAAATTTACAGTTAGAGATGGTGAAGCCTTTAAGGGAATTGTTTCAGACAATTCAAATGGGAGGAGGGGTGCCTCCGTCTTGGAAAACTGCTTTTATTTCTCTGATTCCGAAGGAAGACCAGGATGTCACCCAAGCAAAAAACTATAGGCCAATATCACTTTTGAACACGGACTACAAGATATTTGCCAAAGTCCTAGCTAACAGATTAATGAGGGTAATGCAACAAGTAGTTCATGGTGATCAACCTGGGTTTATAAGTGGTAGACAAATGAAGAATAATGTGAGGCATATAGTAGATTTGTTGGAATTTTTGGAAAGAAACAATCAGATCCCTGCAGCGTTGATCTTTTTGGATGCTGAAAAAGCCTTTGATCAATTGGATTGGAAATTTTTGTTGAAAGTATTAGATAAAATGAAATTTGGGGATAAATTTTTACAACCAATCAGGGCAATATATCAAAAACAAACAGCCCATATAATAGTTAATAATAGTTTGACAGAAGTATGTAATATTGAAAAGGGTACAAGGCAGGGGTGCCCGTTGTCACCCTTATTATTTGTTTTAACATTGGAAATATTATTGATTAAAATACGAGATTCGGATAAAATTAAGGGAATTCAAATTAGAGACCAGGATTATAGATTGAGGGCGTTTGCAGACAATCTGGTTGTTACAGTGACTCAGCCTGATTATTCAGTTGTAGAATTGTTGGAGATAATAACGCAATATGGGAAAGTTTCTGGATTTAAGGTTAATATACAAAAAACTAAAATGTTGTCTAAAAATATGACAGTATCACAAAAGGCTGTCTTAGAAGAGCTAACGGGATTTGAAATAGTTAAAAAGGTTAAATATTTGGGGATATATTTATCACCCTCAAATGTAAAGTTATATAAAAATAATTATGAAAAGCTATGGGAAAAAGTACAAAAAGAATTAGATAGTTGGAAAAAATTACAATTATCTTTATTGGGAAGAATTGTAGCTGTGAAAATGAATGTTTTGCCAAAATTTTTATTTTTATTTCAAATGATACCTATACTTAAAAAGGATTTAAATTTGGAGGAATGGCAAAAAGGAATTAATAAATTTGTTTGGGCAGGGAAAAAGCCACGAGTCAAATTTAAGATTATGCAAGACACGCGTGAAAGAGGTGATCTTAAAATGCCTAATTTTAAATTATACTATGAAGCTGCTGCTTTGTCAGCGATAAGTGATTGGTTTAACTTAACACAAACGAGATTGTTAAATCTTGAGGGTCATGATTTGTTATTTGGATGGCATGCATATTTACTGTATGATAAGAAGGTGGACAATGTGTTCAGGATACATATTTTAAGGTATGCTCTGTTGCAAGTTTGGAAAAAGTACAGACATAAGTTAAATTATAAGATACCTATTTGGGCAATACCGAAACACGCAATAGAAAATATAAATGTTGGGTTTAAATATGATATGATTACATATAAGGAAATTTTGTGCTTTGAGAGGAATGTATGGCAATTAAAGCCATATAGTATTTTAAAAGAAGAAAAGATTGTACAAACTTGGTTTCAGTATGGGCAATTAAGGCTAGGTGGAAAGAGGACCAGAAAACTGGTTTTTCGATGAATGATGGAAACTTGGTAAAGCAAATTAGAGATCAAGGACAAGCACATATAAAAAGGATATATGCTGCATTGATAGAAATTGACTCAGAAGCGGAACTTGTTAAAGACTGTATGATAAAGTCGGCTCAGAATTTTCAAGAAGTTATTACAATGAATATTTGGGAAAAGATTTGGGTGAGAAATGTAAAATTTACACAGGCCCAAAATTTAAGAGAGAACTTTTATAAAATGTTTTATAGGTGGCATTTAGATCCTAAAAAATTAGCAAGTATGTATCCGAACTGCCAGCCCAAATGTTGGAGGTGTGGCTGTGAGGATGCAACGTATTTTCATATATGGTGGACTTGTAAAAGGGTCAAAGCATTTTGGATTAAAATGTGGTGGAACATGCAAAAAATATTCAAGAAAAGGATAAAGTTCTGTCTGCAATTGTTCTTATTGGGCATCATCACAGATACTATTGTGGTGGACATTAAGTTGATGTTGAATTTATTTACGGCAGCAAGACTTTTAGTTGCGCAATATTGGAAGAAGGAAGAACTGCCGACTATAGAAGAATGGACTTTAAAAGTCTCCAATCTGGCGGAAATGGCAAAGATTTCAGCGTACTTGAAAGACCAGTTGCAACAGAGATATATTGTGGAGTGGCGAAGATGGATTGATTATATTCAGAATAAATATGGGACTAAAAAGTTTCATTTAGCATTTGAATAAGTATTGGATCTATGTGATATATAAATTGCTTGTAGTCGTTTCAATAAGAGTTAAAGTGTGATAGAATTTAATATGTTATTGTTGTTTGCATATGGTAGATTATGATTGTTTGTATTTTTATACCCTGTATTTAGCTCTGGGAAGTCGGGGAGGGGGGAGGGGGTGGGGAGGGAAGAGTAGGGGAGGTTTGGGGAGAGGGGAGGGGGTTGGGAGGGGTTTTTGTTTTTTTAAAAAATGTACTGTAAAACTTTTCAATAAAAAAAAAAGGAGAAATGATAGCAGCAATATGGCTCACACCAGAAGTGTATAAAAGAACCATATACATGCAACTGATTCTACTTTAGCAGTTATATTACAGTATGAATTTGAGCAGTTCTTCAGAAATGCAAACCCAAACCATTAAAAGTACATTAAAAACTTAAACTGGAGAAAATATTATTGTTTTGACGTGATACCTATAATCAGTGCTTTTTTTCTAAAAAAAAAAAAGGCGCCGGAACTCAGAGGTGCTGTCACTGGGAGCGATGCCGGTGTCTGTAAGAACCCCCTCTTGCTACGGTGTCACTGCCTGTCCTTTGCACCCCCGCCCCTGCAGTTGCCACGCTGTGGCCTGTGCTGAGCCCCCACCCGGAGCTGCTCTGAGCCCCCACCCGGAGCTGCTCTGAACCCCAACCCAGAGCTGTTTTCCTCATGGCAGTGATCTCCGGTGCTGAACAGCTGACAACCTCCGGCACTGGCCCTGACACCAGCTGAAGACACCTAGGCTACTGGCCGCCCAGCATCTCCAGTGCCAAACAACTGATGGCCTCTGGCACCAGCCCCGACACTCATTCACTTACTGCTCCGTTGCTTCTAAACACAGTAAGTGAGCAAGTGAGCAAGTGGCATTTGGAAGCATTTGGAAGCAATGGGCAGTAAGTGAGTGAATGAGCAAATGGTGTTTGGAAGCGTTTAGAAGTGACGGGGCAGTAAGTGAGTGTGTAAATGAGCAAATGGCATTTGGAAGCGACGGGGCAGTAAGTGAGTGAGTGAATGAGCAAATGGCATTTGGAAGCATTTAAAAGTGATGGGACAGTGAGTGAGGGGCATTTGGAAGCATTTGGAAGTGTTTAGAAGTGATGGGGCAGTAAGTGAGTCTGTGAATGAGCAAATGGTGTTTGGAAGCAACGGGGCAGTAAGTGAGTGAGTGAGCAAGAGGCCTTTGAAAGAGACAGAGTGAGTGGGGGAGAGACTAAACAAGGTGGCTTTGAAAGAGACAGAGGAGTGAGTGAGAGTGACTGGAGGCTTTTGTGAACAAAGTGTGAGTGAGTGGGGGGGGGGCTTTGGTGAGCAAAGGGTGAGAGAAAAATGGAAAAGTGAGGGGGAGAAAGGAAAAAGAAAAGGCACTGACTTCTGACTTCCTTAGGAGTAAATGGAAGCATTAACCTTGAACCTCAACTTTTTACTTTTCTATAATATTATAATCTAGCCATTTCTATAACAATAAATGAATCTAACTAATGAAACCAAAATACCCCTCCTTTTTTTAGTCATCACGTTTTTGACACCTTACACCAATACTATCTCAAAGACATGCACACATACACACATGCATACACACATGTACGCACATGAGTGCACATGTGCATACACACACACACACACACACACAATTCTATGGCAGAATAAAATGGGAGCAATTGAGTATTGTGTACCAGCATACTTCTTTTTCCAGGATTAACCAGGATTCTTAGAATTATAAAGTAATTCTACATAATATTAAAATAGAATTATGACTGGCACTAATGGTTGACACGGGTTGCTGCCAGCATCCTAGGTATCAACCAGGTATCTCCTTAAAATGTAAGATGTTCCGAGTAGCACAGTTTTTTGTAGCTTTGCTGGAATTATTGCAGGAAGCTGCAATTTCTTGATGTATTTTGCAAAGTTTTTGGACATAGTTCCCAGTGCCCTGATGACAATGGTTATCACTGTTACACGTTTCATCCATAATCGCGCAGTTTCAATGGCCAGGTCACGGTATTTCGTAATTTTTTCCAGTTCTTTTTCTTCGACTCTGGCATCTGCTGGTACAGCGATATCAATCAACTGTACACTTTGGTTCTCTATGACTGTGATATCTGGCATGTTGTGTTCCAAATGGTGATCTGTCTGTATTTGGAAGTCCCACAAGATCTTCACCCTCTCATTCTTGACAACTTTTTCCACCCTATGTTCCCACAACTTTTTGGACACAGGCAAGTCATATTTTTCACACAATGCCCAGTGGATTAGTTTAGCAACTCGGTCATGTCTAGCTTTTAATCAGTTTGTGCAATTTTGCTACACTCACATATTAAATGTGAAACAGTTTCAACTTTGTCATTGCAAAGTCGGCAATTTGGATTGTTAGTAGATTTTTGTATCTTCACTTTCATGGCATTAGTTTGTAGTGCTTGTTCTTGAGCAGCCAGTATTAAGCCTTCTATTTCTTTCTTGATGGTTCCCATCTTAAGCCATTCCCATGTCAAGTTGTTCTCACATTTTCCTTTAATGTTTTTCAAATGCTGTCCATGCAAAGCTTTGGTTTTCCATCTCTTTTATCTGTCATCTAGCCATTTTTCCTTATATTCTGCCTTTGTTTCTGTTACTTTTATAATGATCTCTGTTTCCACATCATCATCATCATCATCATCATCATCATTATTATTATTATTATTATTATTATTATTATTATTATTATTATTATTATTATTA
>JAKJMR010018096.1:159601-192694 GCA_024449315.1 Daboia siamensis | reverse complement strand
TATTATTATTATTATTATTATTATTATTATTATTATTATTATTATTAACAACAATAAGTTGGAAGGGACCTTGGAGATCATCTAGTCCAACCCCCTGCTCAGGCAGGAAACCCTACATCATTTCAGACAAATGGGTGTCCAGTCTCTTCTTAAAAACTTCCAGTGTTGGAGCATTCACAGCTTCTGGAGGCAGATTGTTCCACTAATTAATTGTTCTAACTGTCAGGAAATTTGTCCTTAGTTCTAGGTTGCTTCTCTCCTTGATTAGTTTCCATGTTTTTTATATTGCGGTGATGAAAACTGGATGCAGTATTCCAAGTGTGGCCTTATCATGGCATTGTAAAGTGGTATTAACACTTCACGTGATCTTGCTTCTATCCCTCTGTTAATGCAGCCTAGCACTATGTTGGCTTTTTTGACAGCTGCAGCATACTGCTGGCTTATATTTAAGTGATTGTCCACTACAACTCTGAGATCCGTGTCACAGTTACCACTACTGAACAAGGTGCCACCTATACTATACTATATTTTGTTAGATAGTGCCTAGTGTTCGAGTCTGTCCAGATCCTCCTGTATCTTAAGCATATCTTCTGGAGCATTGGCTATTCCTGCCAGCTTGGTGTCATCTGCAAATTTGATGACTTCCCCATCTATCCCCTCATCCAAATCATTGATGAAGATGTTGAACAGCACTGGGCCCCGAACAGAGCCCTAGGGTGCCCCGCTACACACTTCCCTCCATGTACATGTAGTTCCATTGAGGACCACACACTGAGTACGGCCAGTCAGCCAGCTACGAATCCATCTGGTGGTGATGCTGTCTAACCCACATTTTTCTATCTTATCAAGTAGTAGGTTGTGGTATACTTTATCAAATGCCTTACTGAAATCCAAGTAAATTATATCCACAGCATTCCTCTGATTCACTAATTTTGTCACTTGGTCAAAGAATAAAATAAGATTTGTCTGGCATGATCTGTTTTTGACAAACCCATGTTGGCTTTTAGTAATGAATTTGTTTGCCTCTAGGTGCTCGCTGATTCATTGTTTGATTATCTTTTCCAGAATCTTCCCAGATATTGCGGTCAGGCTCATAGATCTGTAATTTCCTGGATCCATTTTGTTTCCTTTTTTGAAGATGGGAACTACATCAGCTCTTTTCCAGTCCTCAGGTATTTCCCCAGTGCTCCAAGATCTTTGAAAAATATAGTTCAGTGGTTCTGAGACCACATCTGCCAGTTCCTTCAGAACCTTGGGGTGTAATCCATCTGGTCCTGATGATTTGAACTTGCCTAGGGTGGACAGGTGCTCACTTACCAATTTCTTGCCTATCTTAACTTTTGTTTCTAATCTGTTTTTTACGGTACTGTTTTTGATAGGTTGGACTGTTTTTTTCTCTTTGTGTAAAGATGGATGCAAGAAATGAGTTAAGTAGTTCTGCTTTCTCCGTTGCTTGTCACCTTCTTGCCACTTTCTCCCACTAATGAACCAATCATTTTCTTAACTTTTTTTCTTGTTTTTTACATGTTGAAAGAAGCCTTTTTGTTATTTTTGACTTTGTCATAAGCCTTAGTTCATTTTGAGCTTTAGCTTTCCTCATTTCATCTTTGAAGGCTCGGGCTATTTGCTGTTATTCTGCCTTAGTTATGTGCCCCCCTTTCCACTTTTTATACTTGTCCTTTTTGTCTTTCGATTTATCACAGAGTTCTTTATGCAGCCATGCTAGTTTCTTTAATTATCCAATCCTAAATATATATATGGGTGAGGTACCTATAATCATATCTGACCTTGAACTTTTATTATCAATATAGCAAATAAAAGAAATTGATTGTGAAGCTCTACTATACCAAAATAGATTGCAACCTTTCTGATTTTTATCTGTTTCTGCTGCAAAAGAAAGGTATTTTTTTTTCTATGTTCCTGTTTCAAAACGCTCTAATAACTATGCATCTTTTAATCCTGTGGGAACCTTTGTTTTCACCATGTTTCTTTCACCTTTTACAAAAATCTGGCTCTGACTTCCAGCTCTTAATTGTTTTTCCACCTGATGTTCAAAGAAAGCGGGCTTCTGTAAGGAGAAAGTCAGGCATCACTTTTTTAAACAGTAACAAATTGAAACATTTATATAAGTAAGTGATGGGAAACTTCAAATTTGATTACAAGCAACCTTTGGCTTTTTATCTGCTGAACAATAGGTCATGTTGTTAAGGGAAATTTCCATGCACAGCATGTGGGTCCTATTTTTTTCATCCTTAGACATGGTTGTTTACTGTTCAAAGCTGTTTATGCATTTTAATTAGGATGATTCAATAGTCCTTAATAAATCACTCCTAAATGAATGTTCCAAAACAAGGACTATTCTCCAAGATTTTTCTTGCTTTTTTTCTTCTCTCTCCTAATGCCAATGTTTAATACTTCAGGGCCTGGTAATTAGGAAAATAAAATCAAAGCCTGGTAAAGTCAATGAAATTATAATTAACTTGTTCAATGTCTTGTTTGCTCCAAATTGCTTTTTTAAAAAAACCTGCAGGAGTCCAACTTTAAATAAATTGCAGATAGACCTAATTTCACTATTGGAACCTCCATCAGCTCCTGGTATGGAAGATTTTTTAATATCCTGAAGGTGACAGTCTAGATTTTGTCAAGAGCTTACAAATGAAACTTATGCAAATTATACAAGTCTCAATCTTGTGGATAATGGATAATAAGGAGGGGGAAAACATAGAAATATTACTTTTTGGTGGGATAAATATTTGTTCACAATTCTGGGAAAAACATTTGGACTAACATACAACTTGTTGCCTGATATATTTTTTTCAGTGCAAAAATAAAAGCTTTATTGTGCCAAACTGTCAGACCTGTCTCAGTTTGATCTCTCAGGAAAGTAAAAATTATGTCTCCATTTAGTTGAAGCAAAGGAAGTTTTACTGAAAGAAACTGGTTGCAGTAAAGTCAGGTGGAATCTGGTATTCCCATGCAAAATACAAAACTATTCTCTCCAACTCCCAATCCCTCCCCTCAGGACCAGTCCCCTGGCCAGCCAATGTGATGCCAGTATTATGTTTTGAGATTCTGAGATGTGAAACTGGTAACATTCCATTCTCAGGGCAAACAGCCTTGAAGATCCTGGTAAAAGCTGGTTTGGTGATCTGGTCTTCTTCCATTGTCACTTCCCCCTCCTATTTCCCACCATTAGATACACAGGTGTGGATTGCTCCAAATGCCTGCCCCCTCCTTCCACTTTGATAGGAGGAACCCAGCAATGGGCCAGCCTGATAATGAAGATCCTGATAAAAACAGATTAATGCATGAAACTGTTAGTCAATCATTTTAAATCAATACGATACTGCTGGAATCTAATGTGGCTTTCTTTTTAGAAGAATAACAAGTATTACAATAATATAATAAATATTATAGGAGAATTCCATCATTTTCACTGTCACTGGCCAAAGTCATGTGACAATAAAAACATTCATTATAGACTTTTTGATCTCCATATCAGCAAAAAGATGTATTTAAGTTCAAAATACTATGGATTTGGGGAATGTATGCTGCTCACAGAATATAAGTAAATATAATAAGTAATTAGAATTATGCTAAAAGATTGCAAACCTATGCTGACTTTTGATATAGTAAAGTCCACTGAGCTCACTGAGATATATTTCCCAGTAAACATATACAAGTAAAAGTAAAACAATTACAAATATGTGACCATTTTATGTTCCCTAACTTGTAATAAGGTATGATGTTAGATCAGAATAAATGCTGCATTTAATAAGAACATTTTCCACCTTGAATTTGCAGAAAGATATCTGTATCTTTTACTCTAACATGTACTATAATGAAAATAAATATGATTATAAATGGCAAGATCAACTGTATAACGAAGAAAAAGATAGTATTATAGAAAATTAGTAAAATTTTGGGGTAATATGACTGATGTGGTGTCTACAAGAAAGGACAGCGGATAAAGCATGCAACATGACATTGCAACACCCAATTTGTCTTTTTTCTGGTTAAGGTATGTATTTACTGATCTTTCATAGAGTTTATTGACTGATTATATGCCTTTAAGGTAGTGTTGAACTCATTTTATCTTATTTTCATTTTATTTTTTATTTATTTTATTCCATTTGGACACAGCTCACTTCAACTGATTCACAACCATGTACATGGACCTTCTCCAGAATTATCTGTTCCCAATGTAACTCTCCAAATCTTCCAATGGTGCAGTGATTGAGAGAAGCTCGATAGAAAGATTTGTGTGGTTTTAACAGTGCAGTGAAGAAGCTAGTTACACTATCGTGACAGATGAAAATGAAAGGATCTGCAAATTCTAGTAATGAAAGTCATCTAGCACAATAAAACAATTTGACTAAGACCAAAAATATGACAACAGTTACAGCAACTAGCTTTACAACTGACAATGAAGATATTGAAATGGATGATAGCTTTGCCTTTTTTGATTGACTATCAATAGTATGGGATCAAACAGCCAAGAAATACACTGCAGACTAGCATTTGTTGGCGTAAAGGCTGTAGGAAACATATTCAGATGGTTTAATGTGTATATACCTATAAAGATTAGAAGTGGGCAGTCAACTGTTTTTTATGATACTCTACAGAAGCAAAACTTCGATTTTTTTTTTAAAATAGGAGAACAAGAATATTGATGTTTTTGAACATTGGTGTTGGAGAAGATTCTTGTGAATACCAAAGTAGCCAAGAAAACAAACTAGTGTATCAAGAATAAACTAAATGAAATAACTCACTCATTACAAGGCTCAAATTATCATATCATGGACAAATTGTATGATCTCAAGAAGAGTAATAATACGAAAGGTGAAGTAAAGATTAGAAGAGGACAACCCTCAGCAAAGCAGATGGATTTGATTATAGCAGCAATAGATGTACCATTGGAAGATCTTACAAATCAAGTTAGTAACAGATCACTCTGGAGAAGATCTATGTGATTGCTAACAGTTGACTTTGTAATGATGGTATATATCTCATTTCTAACTCCCTCTCTGTGCAAACCCAAATCTCACCCCCACTTTCTGGATTCTGCCATTCCCCAGGAGGAAAGAGAATAGACGGGAGTTTATTGCCCTCATCTCTTTCCCTTAGATGTAACTTTTTGTTTATTCAGCCTGCCTGTTGGCCATTGCAAAAAGACTGATAAAAGGAACCCTCTCCCTCTGATCTACGAGCAAGAAAGGGAGTGAGGGGAATTCTGGCTGTTGCCAATGAAAGGAATCCTCTCCCTCTCTGATCTACGACCAAATAGGAAAGGGGGTGGGGGGAATTCTGGCTTGTATCTCCGGATGGAATGTGAAGGGGAGGAAGTAATTGTATTGCGAATGGACTGATGGTTCTCCGTTTCCCATGAGGGGTTTGACACCTGAGACTTGACTGATCCGGGACTGACCAAATAGACTGAGGGGTAGGGCTTTGCTCGGGGACACTTTAAAAATATCGATCTGTGAGACAGTTTTCAGATCCTGTCTATTATATCATCTGTCATCTATGTCTTAGTAAAAGTTCCTGCTTGGACAATCTTGTCTCCGAGAGTTTTTCCTTTCCTAAGATGTGGATTGGAGTGGGTTCTGACAGGTAAATTATTGATCAGCTAAATACTAAAGCCAATGTGGTGCACTACTTCTCCAATCCAATCTATCCAACAGAGTTGCTATTATGAGGAAAAAAACAGAAATTTACTGTGCTTAGATATAAGTACATACCAGGTAAAAATATTAACTATGCTAAAATAACCTCTAAGAAACCTGACTGTATGATGTTCAACAGTTCATTATCCTTCAAATTACATCAAATTTGTGTCTGTATATATCTGTTTTAATAAACACATTGAGGTGATCGGGAAGCAAGGAAGAGATATAAAAAGCAACTTGGCCTAACTTTCAGAACTGTAGGAAGTGCTGACCTTAGTTTGCTTCAGGGCTTCTACCATCAAATAAATGATTTCAAAAATAGTATAAAGCAGAGGTTAATACCAGACTAGGTCTTTCATTGTGTATCCATGGTCACTCTTGATCTCCTCCTGATTTCAATCAAGCCTTATGCAAACTCAGGACACAAAAACCACTGGTAATTTGAAAAGATCTTTATGGCTAATTGGATATTGTTATAAAACCTTTTAATGTCAATGGTTTGGATACCTGGAAATGTATCAATACACTAAGTTTTGGATTACTTCAGGCCACTGAACTGATGTGGTACAAACTAGTCTTATGGACAGCAGCATCTGCCTCAAATCAATATGATGCCAAAATATGAAGTGACATGATGATGCAGTGGCATTATCATGCAAATGCCACACTATATACTTATCTCAATATGTAACAAGTATGTAAGTCGCAACATATTCATGATAGCATCAAACATATGTTATTGTATGCTCTCCCTTATCCCTTTTTTTCTTTTGTAAAACTTTTTATCTTTTCCTTATTTGAGCCTTTCTGTACTGCCAACATAGGCTGGATTTCCCGTGCAGAGCAATAGGTTAAGGTAACCCCAAGCAAGACCCCACCCCATAGTTCATCTGGCCAGTGTGGGACAGCCAATCCACAGGTATTAGGTCTAAGTTGGGAAAAGGGGAGATAACATTGGCCCATCTCTGGTTCCCACAGCGATGGTCGGGTGGCTCTTCACACCTTCCTCTGAGAGCATAGAAATAAACCAAGCACAAAGGTTACATTCCTTATTCCCTCCCTTGTTCTAGCTGACAGTTTAGGGAGAGAAAGTTCAGAGAGAGATATAACACAGGAAAGTAAAATGTTACATTGTAGCAGATAGAGGAAACAGAGGCAGTAAACAAAAGCAAAATGTTAAATTGTAACAGACAGAGGAAGCAGAGGCAATAAACCCACGGGTACATCCCCCCTCCCCCCTGGGAGTATGGCAGAATGCAGAGAAAGGTGAGATTTGATTTTGGGTCAGAGGGGATAGATAGAAATGAAATAGGAATGGGTTCTGGCATCCTGCCCTCCTTAAAAATAGGAGAGATCCACCTATAGTGAAACAAAACAGGTATAGAGGTTACTTGGGTTTGTTGGGATATTCTGTATGAAACTTTTTTAACAGTTTGGGTGCTCTAAGATGACATTTGTGGACCCACTCATTCTGTGAGTAGGGAAGGTGTTTCCACGCTACTAGGTATTGGGTTGCCCCATGGTATTTTCTAGAATCTAGGATTTATTTTATTTTGAAATGTTGTTCTCCTTCAACCATGATTGGAGGTGGTGGTGGGGATGAAAGATTGGGTGTATTTGTCTGAGGTTCTTTGATAATTCTACTGTTACTGAGTTTATGATTCTTTTAATTGGAAAAGGTCCTATATATTTTGGACCAAGTGTTTTAGAGGTTGTAGGGATTTTAGGTATCTTGGAGACAAATATACCATTTCTCCTACAGTGAATGGTTTAGGTTTGACTCTTTTTTTTATCTGCTTGTGTTTTGTGTGCTTGTCTAGCTTTGTCTAAGGCTTTCCTAACCACTGGCCAGGTGTTTTGTAATTGGGATACCCATTCTTTCACTGATGGGATTGTTGGTTCATTTGGGGTTAGTTCTGGCATAGGGTTGAAACTTTGGCCAGTGGCTACTTGAAAGGAAGTGTAGCCTGTGCTGGAGTGGACTGTAAAGGAAGTAGGTCCATCCAATTCATTTGCTGGAAATTAATAAAGCACCTTAAATATTGTTCAAGTACTGAGTTCGAATGTTCAGTCGGTCCATTAGTCTGAGGATGATGACTAGATGACAGTCCTTGGGTATTTCCTAAGAGGGACAGAAATTATTTCCAAAACTCTGATGTGAATTGTACCCCTTATCTGATGTGTTGGGGTGCCCCATGCAGTCTGTATATGTGCTGCACAAATAATTTTGCTAAGGCTTTTGTGGTGAGGATTTTTTGGCAAGGGATAAGGTGCACTTGTTTTGAAAACAGGTCCGTAACCACTGAGATGACAGTGTTTCCATTGCTTTCTGGTAACTCCACTATAAAATCCATGGATTATTTTTTTAATGGGGCCAAGGGATTTGTCACTGGTTGTAGCAGTCTGGGCGATTTCCCTTGCAACCTCTTAGCAGCTACGCAAGTTGGGCAGCTGGCCACGTATCTTTCTATGTCCTTTTTCATGGATGGCCACCAAAATTGTCTTTTGATTAAATGTAGTGTTTTTACAAATCCAAAGTGCCCTGCTGATTTTGTATCATGGCACAGCTGCATGAAAATGACTCTCTGGGTTTAGAATCAGTGGATCGTGTGCTGTTATATTGGGGCATGCAAGATAGTGCATCTGCCAGGAAATTCTTTACCCCCGGCAAATGCTTGAGCGTAAAGTGGAATTGGTGAAAATGTTGGGACCAGCGGGCTTGCTTGGGGTTGAGCTTCCAGGGTGTTTTCAATGCTTCCAGATTTTTGTGGTCTGTCCACACCTGGAAAAGGATTTTATTCTCTTCAAGGAACTGGCACCATGTAAGTAATGACCAACGTATCCTGTCTGCCTCTTTCTCCCACACGGGCCAGCACTGTTCCATTTTGGTGAGTTTCTTGGATGTATGCATGCAGGATTGCAATACCCCTTCATCGTTTTCTTGTAATAGTACAACCCCCACTGCCATATCACTTGCATCCACTTGTATTATAAAGGGCTTATCCATGTCTGGGTGTCTCAGGATAGGTTGTGTAGAAAAGAGTCTCTTTAATCTTTCAAATGCCGCTTGGCATTCCATTGTCCATTTTAATGGCTGGCTAGGTTTTACTGAGGATGCTCCTTTGTTTTTAATATGTTCATGAGGGGGAGGGCTGTCTGGGCAAATGAGGGGATGAATTGGCAGTAAAAGTTTGTGAAGCCCAGGAAACTTTGCATTTGCTTTCTTGTGCAAGGTGGTGCCCATTCTATTACTGCTCTAACCTTCTCTGGGTCCATTTCAATGCCCTGTGAGGATATGCAATAACCCAGATAGTCTATTTTTTCTTGGAAGAATTCGCACTTCGATAGTTTGGCATATAGGTGGGCAGCTTGCAGTTTCTTTAAAACCGCTCTGACTAGGTTGACATGTTCCTCTTTTGTTTTGGTGAAGATAAGGATGTCATCTAGATCAGACATGTCAAACAGAAGGCCCGGGGGCCGGATCCGGCCCACGAAGTGGTTTCATGTGGCCCGCGAAGCCATCCTGGAAACAGTGAGGGAATGGCCCCCACTGCCTTGGCCCTGGCCCAGAAACCCTCAGATCTGTCCCACTCCTGCCCAGGCCCCCATAGGCAACCTTTATATTTATTTTTTATATTTATATTTAAATTTATATACCGCCCTATTCCCGTAGGACTCAGGGCGGTTTACAGGGAAAATTAAAAGTTAAATACATCACATACAATTAAAACGATTAAAACTAAGATTAAATTAATCCCTGACCTTAACTAAAACCCCATTAATTAAATAATTAAACCCCTCAGTCTGGGCCAGACAACTCAAAAAACCAACTTTTCAAGTCCCTACGAAATGAGCGAAGGTCGGGGGCATTCCTAGGTTCCGTGGGAAGCTGATTCCAAAGGGCCGGTGCGCCCACAGACAACGCCCTTCCCTGGGAGTAACCCGCCGGCATTCCTTAACCAGCGGTACCCTAAGAAGGCCCTCCCTGTGGGAGCGCACAGGATGATGGGAAGTTGATGTCGGCAGCAGGTGTTCCCTTAGATAATCTGGACCCAAGCCATTTAGAGCTTTATAGGTCATTACCAGAACCTTGAATCTCACCCGGAGGGCAACCGGAAGCCAATGCAGCTCACGGAGAAGAGGTGTTACACGGGAGTATCGGGAAATTCACATAACAACTCGTGCAGCTGCATTCTGCACCAGCTGAAGCCTCCGAGTGGTCCTCAAGGGCAGCCCCATGTAGAGAGCGTTGCAGTAGTCTAGCCGGGAGGTCACAAGTGCATGGGTGACTGTGCGTGGGGCATCTCGGTCCAGATAGGGCTGCAACTGGCGCACCAGACAAAGCTGGGCAAAAGCCCCCCTGGTCACGGCTCCTATATGATCTTCAAAATTGGGCCGTGAATCCAAGAGGACGCCCAAGTTGTGAGCCCTATCGATGGGGGGGTAACACCTCACCCCCCATCATTAGTGGTGGAACAACCTGGTTTATCTGAGATGCCGATATGCACAGCCACTCAGTCTTGGCAGGATTGAGTCAAAGCCTGTTTCTCCCCATCCAAACCCGGACCGCTTCCAGGCAACAGGACATCATGTTGAGTGCATCACTGGGTTGGTTCGGGGTGGAAAGAAAAAGTTGGGTATCATCAGCGTACTGATGATACCCCACACCGAAACCATGAATGAGCTCGCCCAGCGGTTTCATGTAGATGTTGAACAAGAGGGAAGAGAGGACCGACCCCTGAGGGACTCCACAAACGAGAGACCTCGGGGCGGACCTCTGCCCTCCCATCAACACCGACTGCGAGCGGCCCAGGAGGTAGGAGGAGAACCACGGTAAAACGGTGCCTCCCACTCCCAACCTACTGAGACGCCGCAGTAGGATACCATGGTCGATGGTATCGAAAGCAGCTGAGAGATCTAAAAGGACTAGGACAGAGGAACATCCCCTGTTCCGAGCCCGCCAGAGATCATTCACCAGTGCGACCAATCCCGTCTCCGTGCTGTACCCGGGCCTGAAACCCGATTGGTATGGGTCCAGATAATCAGTTTCCTCCAGGAACAGAGGAAGCTGATGCGCCACCACACTCTCAACAACCTTCGCCAAAAAGCGAAGGTTGGAGACCGGATGATAGTTATTTAAAACAGCTGGTTTCAGGGCAGGCTTCTTGAGGAGGGGCCTCACCACCTCCTCCTTCAAGGCAGCGGGGAAGATACCCTCCTTCAAGGAAGCAGTTATTACTGCCTGGAACCAGCCTCGTGTCTCCTCCCGAACCGCATAAACCAGCCAGGAGGGGCACGGGTCCAGTAAACAAGTGGTGGAGCTCAGTCTCCTCATAATCCTGTCCACATCATCGGGAGAAACAGGGTCGAACTCAGTCCAGATAACATGCTCAAGACCACTTGATTCCTCCATGCCAGACTCTGCCCAGTCAGAGTCCAAACCGGTCTGGATCTGAGCGATTTTGTCCACCAGATGATGACTAAACTCCTCAGCCCGACCCTGTAAGGGTTCCTCCCTCACCTCCCGATTAAGGAGAGAGCGAGTCACCCTAAACAGGGCGGCTGAGCGATTATCTGCGGACATGATGAGGGCAGCGAAGTAATTAGACTTCACCGTCCTCATCGCAGCAAGGTAAGACCTTGTAAAGGCTCTTAGTCACAATCGGTCAGATTCAGACCGGGTGGACCTCCAACTGTTCTCTAGACCCCATCTTCGACGCTTCATCTCCCGGAGCTCCATAGTAAACCATGGAGCCCAACGGGATCTGTGGCGAGTCTGGGGTCGCAAGAGTACAACACGGTCAAGTGCCTCGGTAGCCGCCCTTTCCCAGGCATCCACCAAGCCATCGACCGGGCTGTGAGTGAGGGAGATAGGTAAGGACCCAAGCGCCATCTGGAACCCTTCTGGGTCCATTAGGCGCCTGGGAGGGAACCATCTGGTCGGTTCCACAGCCCGGAAGCGGGGGGTGGCACAATGGAAGACCAGCCGCAGGAGATAATGATCGGACCATGACAGGGGGACAACAGATGGTGAGCCCCCTCTCAAATCATCCAACCATTGTCCAGATAGAAAAATCAGGTCAAGGGTTTGACCCGCCCCATGAGTTGGGCCCTGAATTACTTGGGTCAGGTCCATGGCCGTCATGGAAGCCATGAACTCCCGAGCTAAATCTGACGACCCTCCCAGGGAAGGCAGGTTGAAGTCACCCAGAACTATAAGTCTGGGAAACTCCACCGTCAACCCTGAGAGGGTGTCGAGCAGCTCAGGCAGGGCCGTTGCCACACAGCTGGGCGCCAGGTATGTTAGCAACAGACCCAACTGAGCCCGAGGGCCACATCTCATGAGAAGGGACTCACTCCTGCCTATCTGGACAACGGTGGTCTCCCACGGACATAAGGTCTCCCGTATAAGCATCGCCACCCCACCGCCCCTGCCCTGAGCCCGAGACTGGTATAGCACACAGAAATCCAGAGGGCAAAGTTCAACCAGAGGGACACCGCCCTCTGGGCCCTAACCAGGTCTCCGTAATGCATGCCAGATCCGCGTGTTCCTCCTCGATCAATCCCGGACGAGGGGAGCTTTGTTCACCACGGATCTGGCATTGAATACACCAGTCTGAGCTCAGGGTCCTGATCCCCCTCGCCCCCGGATACAAGGGTACTAACTGGAGGGTCGGAACATGCCACCGCTCGAAGATAGCAGGGGCATGGTCACGGATATTGATACGGCCCTCCATGTAACCGCCTGCTGCCATTCCCAATCGTTGTGGGGATTTTCAACCCCACCCCCATACCAACGGAACCAAAAGCCCGCACCCCCAACCCCATCTCACCGGGAACTATTGGAAGCCCAGACTGACAGCCGGTTGATAAAACCCTCCCCAATTCCCTCCCGTCCCTCCGATTCCCACCCCTCCCTAACCCTTTAAAACAACCGGCTAAAAAACATACAAGGGGCCTCTTAATGCATTTCCACCAGAGGCCCCTATTTAAGCCCAGCCACCTCTCAGGGTCCCAACAATTGGGCCCATCCTTAAGGGAAGTAAGGGACATGGTGACCGGTCATATCCAGGAGGGAGGAGCCCCCCTGAGAGCATACAAATCCGTGCTAGAGTATTGTATATGAACCATATCATGATAACAACTGCAGAGGGCCATAAACCAATGAGCAATTAGATGACAGAATGATGTGATGTTATGAGCCAGGATAAGCATCTCAATCCCCCCAACTCAGTCCAACTCGGCTCTCACCCGAGTTAACCAGGTGAATCAACCGCAGCCGCTCTCTCACTGCCGCTGAGGAAAGCCCACCAGGAATGGACTGAGTCCAGGGTACCAGGGAAACCCATCCCACTGATCTCTCACATCAGTAGGTAGTTGATGGACAATCCCGCCGCCCTCTCACCACGGCGTAATCCCGGTACCATATCAACTGGCAATAGGAAGTCTTAGGAGTGGGGATAATGTTCATGTTCCATCCTGCTCCAACCAACCAGGTGATTAAGAAGGCAGTCCTTTGTGCCAAGTACAGTGTACATCAGCTATTCCAGGAAACTCAAACCAGGGCCTCCCCAACCAAGCAAAACACCAAGGTCTTATCACAGAAGGTCCAGACGCCATCAAGCCACCATCTTTGACAGAAACGCCCGACAGCAGACCAGACAGCAAGGGCTCATCCAAGCCAGCCTTTAGCCCAGCAAAGCGTCCAGACGGAGAAGGGGGGGTGTCTTCACACCACCAAAGAGGCGCCCACCCCCTGTTCATATCTCCGTAGGGCCAAATGCCCACCCTTGATGCGAACAATGTAGAGCTGGCCACACCCACCCAGTAGGCCACACACACTCTAGGCACACCCACCCAGTAGGCCACGCCCACCCAGTAGGCCATGCCCACCCTGGCCATGCCCACCCAGCCCCCTGAGGGCAACCGCAATGCTGATGCAGCTCTCAATGAAATTGAGTTTGACACCCCTGATCTAGATAAACCAGGACCCCCTTAAATAGGTGCTCCCTTAGTACCTCGTTGATTAATTGCATAAATACTGTGGGGGCTCCTTGTAATCCAAATGGCAAAACTTTGAACTGGTAGCACCCCACTGGGCAGTTAAATGTGGTTTTCTATTCATCCCCTTCCTTAATTCTAATGCAGTAATACACTTTCCTTAGATCTAGTTTAGTAAAACATTTTCCTTTTGAGAGGTGTGATAACATGTCCTTCATGAGGGGTAAGGGGTATAGGTTGCTTTCACTTCTTGTGTTCAATAGGCGATAGTCAACGCATAAATGTAAAGAGCCATCCTTCTCTCTAAAGAGGACCAGAGCGGCCATTTTAGGCTTGGCTGGCTCAATGAACCCCCTTTCTAGGTTTTTCTTCATGAATCTTTCCATTTCCTCCTTCTCCTTTGGGCTCATTGAGTATAATCTGGGCTTTGGGAGTTTTGCCCGAGCCTTGAATTCTATGGCACAGTCCATAGGTCGGTGGTGGTGGTGGGAAGCTCTCCTTGCTGAAAATTTCAGCAAGATTTCTATATTCCTCTGGTATTTCAGGTAGCCCCTTTTTCTTCTCCCATGAAAGCTTTTTCCATTCTTAATTTTGATAGATCCCCTTGGGTTTTTAAGTCCGTAGGATCCCCCTTTGGAAAGTTGATTTCTGCCATCCTCCAATTTACCCAGGGGTTCCATTTCTTTAACCGTTCCATCCCTAGGATCATTGAGCATTCCATGCGTGGGGTCACTATAAACATTATGTCTTCCTCTTGGTTCCCCAGGAATAGGTGGAGTGGTAAAGTGGCTAGGGTAACTGGCTCCCCCCCCTGCTATAGACCCATCTAAATGGACAAATGAGATTGGTTGTTCTAGCCTCTTCAACGGAATGCCCAGATTCCCCACTAGTGTCAGGCTAATGAGGCAGCGGGTGCAACCAGAGTCTATTAAGGCTTTCACCTTGGCAGCTTTAGGCATGGAGGGAATTAATATAATTACTGTCTTGAGGATGGGGGCGATGGGTCCACTTACCAGGGGTTCACCTTCCGAGCTGTTGTCTGAGGCATCCACCGGCCCTGCGGTGTAGGCTGGAGTACCTTCCTCACATTGGGCAGAGGTTCGGGATTCCATAGCCTCTATCACTTTCATGGTGGATTCTTTTGGCTTAGCTGGGGATTTCCCAGATTTGCTGGCCAGTCTGGGTTGTGCTGGGGGGCTTTCAAGCAGCATTCTATGGCCCAATGCCCCTGTCTCCCGCATTTGAAACAGCCCATTGGCTTCTTGGCTGGTGGCTTTGCTGGCTCATGGGTCGACTCATGCATTGAGCGGCTCCATTGTTTTCCTCTGCGGTGCCTCTTCAGTAGGTTGATCTCTGCTTTCTCTGCCAGGACATACCATTCGTTGAGTTGGTGTGGGTCCTGAGATGTATTTTGGGATGTATCCAAGAACATTTGCTGCAGCAGTTAGAGCTGAACTGGGAAGTGATACAATTCATGCTCTATCCAAAATTAGAAGATACAATAGTGGCCAAAATTGTGGAAACCTTTTGGGAAAAGTGCACAGTAGAAATGCTACCTTTGGTTAAGTTTCCACCAATTTTTCTTCTAATTTCTTTATAATTGTAGCCTTGTTCACTTAATAATAGTATTTTACATCACTTTCTGGGCAACCAGTAAACTCTTTGCACCATTACTTTAATTTTAATACATTTTACAAGCTCACTAAATGAAAGATCACAAAAAAACCCAACCAACTTGATAGCGATCACATAATACACTGACAAATGTCCTCCTCTCAGCTTCAATACATGACATTAATAACTGAATCCTACTGTGATCTGATTGGCTCATTGCCAAAACAAGGTGAAACCTGATTGACTCTCTAAACACTCATGCTCATTGGCTACAATCAGATGAAGGAAAGCTACCTGATATCAACCTAAGCAAGTTGTGCTTCCTTTTTCTAGTTATTTGGCTATAACTTTTCATAGAATACAGTACAGATAATTGAACAAACTTTGTTGCATTACATTCTTGATTAAATTATCTTTCCATTGATATATAATTTTATGGTACTACTCCCAAAAAAAGTGTTATTAGCCATCAAACCTCAAAAATACACTTTTCCAAAAAGGTTTCCACAATTTTGGCCACTACTGTATAATTACAGGCATAAAATTAATGAAATGTAGAGTAATAGACTCCCCAAGTTAAGCCTACTAGAGGAGATAAAATTACAATCACAAACTTCCTGGTTCACTAAATAGACAAATTTTGTAAGAAACTGTCAGGACCCACTTCAATCCCACATCTTAAGAAAGCAGAACTCTTGAAAACAATTTCTTCCAACAGGAACTTTTATGAAGAGTAGTTGAAAGCAGCCATAATAGACAGATCTGAGATGTGAGAGACAGGTACCTTGGCCTATACACTAAATGAATGGCCCATTGGGACCCCCATATCAAAATAATTTACCTTTTGTGCAGCCAGAATTTGAAAATTACATTTAACACAGCACACTACCTGAGCAAAATGGTTCTGGATGAGATCAGCATATGTGAGACTGATTGGGGTAGATTGAAGGGGCGATAGTGAAATATAATTTTATCATATTTTACCTATCTACATTTTAAATTGCCGTATTTTATTCTAATTTCATTTTAAAAATGTATTTTATTTCAATTTCATTTTAAATTGTATTTTATTTCTATTTTATCTTAAATTATGTTTTAACTAATTCGATTCTAAATTGTTTTTACTGCATTTTTAGTATATTTTTTATTATTATTTTTTCTAATTTTTTTAATTAAATATACATTTAAAAACAAAAGTGGACATGATTCAACTTCCCTAGCTACAACACTACTATTAGTATTATCTTATGTTACAGAAAGAAATAACAAAAACCTAGAATACAGTCTATAATAGGACAGAGCATAACAAACTGTACATATAAGATCTGTCAGGTTTTTTTAGTAAACTGTCATTCAGTCCTCAGCGTTAAATTTACCTATCTTTCAGTTATGTCTATTGCCGGCCTGGACTGAGGGACTGGGATTTTAGATTTTAAATTTTAAATTTTAGAACGTGTTTTATTGTTTAGGGCTACTTGGTTTAATTTATTTTAATTTTGTATATTATGTGTTGTATATAGTGTTTTAATTGCCCTGTACAGTGCCCCGAGTCCTTTCGGGAGAGGGGCGGTATATAAATCCAAATAATAAATAATAAAATGAATAAATAAATATAGATGCTAATAAGAAATCCTTACATTATCAATCAATCAAACAATGTTCATCTCAGCGATCCTCCTTAACTCTAACCAATTGTACAAATTTTGCCAAATTTCATAATACTCTGTTTCGTTCTTATTTTTGATCTCTAGGGTTAACCTGTCCATTTCAGCGCAGGATAAAATTTTATCTATTATTTCTTCTTCAGTGGGTGTTTCCTTTCTTTTCCATTTTTGGGCATATGCCAGTCTTGCTGCGGTTAAGATATGTACTAATAAATAGAGAGAAGCTTTACTGAAATTATCATTAATAATCCTTAATAAAAAGATTTCTGTTTTTAAATCAATTTTTTGTCATAATATTTCTTCCAACCAATTTTTTATCTGCTGCCAAAAATTTTGCGCTTCTAAACATTCCCACCACATATGATAGTAAGTCCCTGGGAGCCTTCTGCATTTCCAGCACATTGGTGAGATTTTTTTATCTATTTTTGCTAACCTTGTAGGGGGAAGGTGCCATCTATGAAACATCTTGCACAAATTCTGTTTATAGGAGGTGGCTAGCGTTAACCTCCTATTTCTATCCCATAGTAATTGCCAATTATCTAAGTCAATATTACAACCAAAATTTTTACTCCAGGTTAACATTGTTTCTTTTACCTGTTCTTCTAACAAATCCTGTTCTAATAAATATTGATATATCTTTTTTATCATTCGATCTTCTGTTCCTAGAAGAATTTTATCTAATTGTGTATGCTCTAATTTTATCCCTGGTTCTTTTTTATCTTTTCTGTATCATGACTGTATTTGTAAATATGCCCACCATTCCAACTCTACACCATCTTCTAATAAACTTTTTCTTGTTTTCAGGTCTCCATTTTTTTTTTGGAATATATTTTTTTATTTTATTGAAATCGCCCACAACTACATCATAACAATACATCGCAGTGCTTATTAAAATTCTTTTAAAAAATACAAAACATAATAATAAACATTCTAATAATTTAGACAAGTTGCTGTTACATTATATAATCAATCCTACCCATAACCATCTCTTTTTGTCAACCATTCATACCACGGTCTCCAAGATAAATAATAATCTGTATCTCCCTAATCTTTCAACAGCATGGTCAAACGGTTCGATTCCGCACAATCAATAAATTTCTTGATTAACAGATCCTCGGGAGGACTAACAGAATTCTTCCAATATTGAGCCCATAATGTCTGTGCCGCCGTTAACAAATGCGACATCAATTACCATGCAGATCTATTCAGATTGTCTGGTTTTAAGCCTAACAAAAACGTCTCAGGAGTCAGTTTAACAGAATGTCCCAAAATCTCATTCAACCGTATATGAAGCCGATGCCAATACTTCCTCGCTTCACCGCAGGTCCACCACTGGTAGTAATAGGTGCCCTCTCTTTCTCCACACTTCCAACATGCTGGGGATACACCCAAAAACATTTTACCCAATCTAGCTGGAGGGAGATGCCAATGAAACATCATCTTATAAGTGTTCTCCTTATACGCAGTAAATTTCGTTAGCCTAACATTTTTCTCCCAAATGGACCGCCAATTATCACAGTCAATTTAGTAACCCAGATTCCTTTCCCAGGCGACCCTAAAACCCTCTGTAAGTTCATTTAACCCATCCATATCCAATAGTAAAGAATAACATTTTGCCAGCAACTTCTCACTTTTCCTGAAAAGAATCTTATCGAATCCTTGAGCTTCTCTAGTAATCCCTGGCACCACTCTCCTTCATAAACCGATTGCGAAGCTGCATATACGCCCACCAATCTACCTGGATACCCTGTTCCTGAAATTGTGATTTAGATTTTAATTCTCCATTTGAATGCAATAATTTTTTATAAATCACCCTTTTTTCTGGGTTAAACACATTAGGGTATGTCAATGCTTTCATCGGCAACAGTCAATATGGTGTCCTTGTATAAAACTTCTTCCTAACTAATGACCAAGCCCCTAATAGTATATTACGCAAATAATGCCTAATAAAATATTTCAGTGGGCTTCCTGACTGCCGCCACAGATGAGCATGCCACCCTTGGGATAGAACATGTCCCTCTAACGCTAACAACCGCCTATTTTGGAGAGTCATCCACTCCCTTATCCAAACTAACAACGCCGCAACATAATAATACTTCCAATTAGGGAGCCCAAGTCCTCCCTCTGCCTTTGGTCCTTGCATTATCTTAGCTTTAACCAAAGGTTTTTTTATTTGCCCAAACAAATCTAGAAACAAGTCTCTCCAAGTTCTTAAAAAATGAATTGTCTAACTTCACTGGAGCTGTTTGAAAAAGAAAGAGAAATCTCAACAAAACCTGCGTCTTTATTAATGCTATTCTACCAAATAAAGACAGGAGCAATTTGTTCCACTTCTCCAAATCCTTGGATATCTGTACCAATAATTTTTGATAGTTGTTTTCTTTAATTGAGGAGCACCGTTCTGTGAGCCAGATTCCAAGATATTTACCTTATGTTCCACCTGCAGCCCCAACTTGCCTTGCAACTCCAGCCTTTGTGCTATCGTCATATTCTTTACCATAACTTTCGTTTTTTCTCTGTTGATCCGTAACCCTGCCACCTGTCCATACTCCTCCAACTTCTCCAAGAGACGCTTACCCAAATTTATAGGTTCTTCAAGAATAAACACTAAATCGTCCGTGAATGCCTGGACTTTATATTTTTGTTCTTTTATCCTCAACCCTTTAACTTCTGGGTCTCCTCTCAAGGCTCTCAAAAATGGCTCCAAAGATAAAATAAATAACAAGGGAGACATAGGACAGCCCTGCCTCGTTCCTCTCTCTATTTTCACCTCTTCCGATTCTTCTCCATTAATCAAAATTTTGGCAGTTTGCTCCTTATAAATAGCCTGGAATGCATTCAAAAACCTTGGACCAAAATCCATGTACCTCACTAACTCGTTTAGATACCTCCAATTCACCTTGTCAAATGCCTTTTGGGCATCAAGGAATTCCAATGCTAACTGTTTATCAGGTTGGGCCTCATAATACTCCAGCACATCGATTATGATTCTCAAGTTATCCCTAATCTGCCTAGATGGTAAAAAACCATTTTGGTCACTATGAATAAAACTACTCAAAAATCTTTTAAGTCTCCCAGCCATAATAGAAGCAAATATCTTGTAATCTATATTTAAAAGGGCAATAGGTCTATAATTCTTGATTTGTGAGTGATCAGTGCCTTCTTTAGGAATTAATGTAATATAGGCTTCGGACCAAGATTTGGGAACTACAGATTCCTCTAAAACTGTGTTAAATAGATCTTTCAAATATTTCACCAAAGTCTCTGAGAGCAATTTATAAATTTCGGCAGGCAAGCTTTCTGTCCCTGGAGTCTTACCCGTCTTTTGACTCCTAATCACACTTTCTATCTCCCCCTCTGTTATCTCTTCAGCTCCCTCATGTCTTGTGGGACTACAGGGGGATCCACATAAGTCAGATAGTCCAAGATCTTATTCTCCTGTACCTCTTCTCCAAAGTATAGGTGTGAAAAAAAATCTTGTGCAATCCTCTTCTTTCCATCCATATCTACTCTAATCTCTCCTGTCTCATCTTGTAGTTGATCAATAAACCTTTTCTCTTTCTTCAACTGGTAAGTCAACGCCCTGCTTTGTTAGCATGCTCAAAATGGTGCTGCCTGACACTTCAAATTTTCTGGGCCAAAACAACCTGTTCTAATAATGCAATCTGATGTCTAATTCTATCAACCTTCTCTCCCAAACTTCAATCTGATGGGTATAATTGTAAGTTCCCTTCTGCTTCTCTTAATTTCTCTACCCACTCCTCCCTTTCCCATAATTTAACCTTTTTCTTCCTCACGATAAATTTAATTGTCACCCCATGCACATAAGCTTTCGCCGTATCCCAAAGGATTTGTAATGACGTCTCTCCATTATTGTTCTCCCTAAAAAAAGCTCCATCTCTCTCTTAATTAATTGCTGGAATTCTATATCTCTTAATATTGTTACATCAAGGGTCCACCTTCTCCTTTTCCCAATCCTACTTTCACCCCATACCACCACTATGGGGTTGTGATCAGCCCATAAATTAGTCTGTATTTCCACAGTGGCTAGAGATCTTATCTCAGCCGTCATCCACACCATGTCCAGGCACAACCAAGATCTATGCCTCATAGAAAAGAAAGTAAATTGCTTCCCGTTTGGGTTCAACTCCCGCCAGGCATCTCGAAGGCCAAGCTCCTCCCTCATCTCATCACATATTTTGGGAAGTATCCGCCTATCTGTCAGCCACCTAACCCCTTGTTCCTGATCACAATCATAGTCCATCTCCTTATTTATAATCCCATTAAAATCACCTATTATGCAAAATTGATCATACTGCAAATCTACCAACCTATAATATAGCCTTTCATAAAATTGCTTTTGGGCTCCATTCGGGGGATATATCCCCACCAGCAGTGTCCTGTGATGACCAATCTCGACTTCAATCATTAGGACTCTCCCATCTTCGCCTTGATAAATTAATTTAGCTTTCAGATACTGTTTAACATAAAAAACCACTCCCCTTTGCTTTTTATCTGCTAAGGCCACAAATAAATTACCTAATTTTGGACAATGCAAAACAGTTTCATGTTGTTTTTTAATGTGCACTTCCTGGAGACACACTATATCCACTCCCGACTTTAACAATTTCAAAAAAACACGTTTCCTCTTGACCGGCAAATTCAAACCACTAACATTAACTGAAAGTAAACATACATCACCCATTTTCATTTCTCCGCCATTCTTGCCCTGGTGGTCTGTCTAGTCACTCTCTGATACTTCTCCTCTTCCTCTTTGTCTCCCTCACTCCCCACATCATCCACCCTTCCCCCTGTCACACCACCTTCTGATTCCTTCACTCCCATTTCGTACCCAGACTCCATTCCCAAAGGTTTGATCTCATTAACTAAAAAAACCTGTGCATCTTGGGGGGTGTCCAACCAAATTCTCTTGCCTTGCCACGTCAATGAGAGACCATCAGGAACTAGCCACTTATATCTTACGTCTAATCTTCTAAGTTCGGATGTCAGTGCCAAATATTTCTGCCTTCTCTCTCTGACCCTACGGGGTAATTGTCTTAACACAGTGATTTGCTTCCCAGCATGAGAGAAGGTCTGGCTTCTAGACTTTTGGTACACTTCATCCCTAAGCACCTTTTTACTAAATCTAACATATATTTCTTTTGGAAGTTTAAATTTCCTAGTATAGGAAGTGTACACCCGAAAGCATTCGTCAATATCTCTGCGTATCATTTCAAACTCTCTTTGTAACATCTCCACCACAATTCCAGATCACTTCAAGCAAATTTTCACCAGATTCCTCACCAATATTCTGAAACCTCAAGAGAAATGCGGATCTTTCCATATCCAATTTAATAATTTCGTCTTCCATCTCCCTGTTAATTACTATTTGTTTAAGCTCAACCCTTTCCACTTTCCCTTCCACTTTTTGAATCTTGGTTGCTGATTCTTGAATTTTCCCATCAAGCTCCTCCAGAGTTGCCCGTATCTCCTTAAATTGAGTATTTAATTGCTGTATCTCACCTCTCATATCCCCCACTTCATTTTTTAAATCCGCTAAATTCTTTGCCATAGATTCCTGATTCCGTACCATCGTTTCCTGCATAGAATATAATAAATTTTGAATCCCCTGGAGGGATGGAGCCTTCTCAGCTGCCATACTTTCAATCACTCTATGTGGTGTAGGAGGCGTTGTGAAACCCTTTTTTGGTTTAACTGCTGCAGAGGAACTCGACATTTCCATAAGGTCTCCAAACCCTTTTTAAAAATTATATACTCCCCACACCCAATATAGTAATCCCCCTTTCCCCCCCTTTCCTTTTCTTTCCTTTTCTTCCCCCCCTTTTTGCTACCTTCCCCCTCCCCCTATGAGTTTAATTAACCAAATTAATAGTTATTTGAATTAGTTCATCTAACTGTAAAGCCAAAATACTTATAAACAATAAATTTATCCAGAGATATAAGCAAAAAATCTTATGTCTAGAGTTAATAATATCACCTCAATTAAGGGAAAAAAAACCAGAGGAAAGAAATCAGTGTAAATCAAGGAGCAGAGTCCAAAAAGTTCCAATAATTGAAAGCCTTCTTCAAAATGCCACTGTTCCAGTTCAAATAGTGAAAGGCATATTCCACACTCCAGATGCACACTGTGAATCAGCAAAAATGTAAAGGAACTAATCAGCCAGCAAGATATTAATTGTTAATTGTTCGGCAAATCCTTGCACAGCCAAACAGCCGCTCGATAAAGCAGTCAGGAGAAAAGCCAACTAAAAAAAGGGAGAGGTCCCTCAAAACAGATCACAAAGTCCAGAATCCAACTTAGTTTTTAGATCCAAAAGAAAGTAAAAGTAAAATTCGCCACCATCAATCACTAGCTCAACTGCTACTCCGTTCCGAAGCTTCCACTCCTCCCCCAAGGAAAGCTGATCTCCAAGCCAGGTATAAACAAGAAAGTTCTTTATCGGGGCTTGCAGACTATCCTTATCCGCCTGCACTGCACAGCTGGTAATGTCCAAGTTAGTGGCGTTGTGGTATTGGGGCCGCCATAATGGGGGCCAGCTTTTCGCTCTGGGATCAGAGCTGCGTGACGATTGTTGGAGAGCTTGCACCACTCCCCATGTTCTAGCGCATCCACTCTTCCTTATCAGCCTCTCCGGGGCTGGTAATGGCCATGTTTGGCCGCAAATCGGCAAAAAGATCGAGCTGGGGGGGAAGAGAACTTTCCTCACCCGCTTGCCTGGTCCGCGACGTCACCAGAAGTCTAGGTCTCCATTTTCGTCTAAGAGATCTTTATATGTAATTACACTTCCCTAGATTTATAAATTTGGGGTGCATAAAAATCTCTAATATAGATAGCCAATTGGGAATTTCTATATACTTAAATTTTTTAATTTTTATCCACACATCTAATAGTGCTCGTCTAATATGATTATTCTGAAAGTACTGATGAGCCCTATATTTTCCATCCCACATTATAGCGTGCCACCCAATTTACATGTCATGACCTTCTAATGCTAGTAGTCTTCTGTTCCTTAAATGCATCCAATCCTTTATCCATACTGCTATTGCTGCTTGATAATATTTTTCCCAATCTGGGAGGCCGAGCTCTCCTCTTTCCTTTGCATCCTGTAATAATTTTAACTTGATTCTTGGTTTTCTACCTTGCCAGATAAATTTAAATGTAATTCTATTTAAATTTTCAAAAAAATCCTTACCTAATTTAATTGGTACACATTGGAATAAAAAGAGTAATTTGGGCAGTGTATTCATCTTAATTGTCACTATTCTTCCAATAAAAGAGAGCTGCAAGTTTTTCCATCTATCTAGGTCAGGGGTCTTCAAACCTGGCCCTTTTATGACTTGTGGACTTCAACTCCCAGAATTCCTCAGCCAGTATGCCTGGCTGAGGAATTCTGGGAGTTGAAGTCCACAAATCATAGAAGGGCCAAGTTTGAAGACCCCTGATCTAGGTCTACTACAATTTGGTCGATTAACTTATCATAATTTTCTCTTTTAAGTGTAGTACATCTTGCTGATAGTTGGATCCCCAAGTACTTTACTCTTTTAGATGTTTGAATGTTAATTTTTTCTACTAGCTCAGTTTCTTGTAAGTTGGACATATTTTTAACTAGCATTTTAGTTTTATCTTTGTTGATTTTTAATCCCACAACATCTCCATAATTTTCTAGCACCTGTAATAATCTTATTCCAGATTCTAAAGGGTCTTCCAGAATGAAAACTAAATCATCCGCATAAGCCTGTAATTTAAATATCTCTTTTCTGATTTCTAATCCTTTAATCATCTTATCTTTTTGGATTATTCTTGTGAGTGCTTCTAAAGAAAGAATAAATAATAAAGGAGATAGTGGACAGCCTTGTCTCATATCTTTTTGTATTTGAATTCTATTTGTTAATTCTCCGTTTATGATTACATAAAATTCCATTTGACATTATCAAACGCTTTCTGAGCATCAACAAAAATTAATGCCTCTTTCACGCGTGAAAGAGGTGGTTTAAGAATGCCCAATTTTAAATTATATTATGAAGCTGCTGCATTATCAGCTATAAGTGATTGGATTAATTTGACACAAGGGAGATTGTTAAATCTTGAAGGCCATGATTTGTTATTTGGTTGGCATGCATACTTATTGTACGATAAAAAGGTAGACAACGTGTTTAAAATGCATATTCTGAGGTATGCTTTGTTGCGAGTTTGGAAAAAGCATAGACAAAAGTTAAATTATAAGATACCGTTATGGGCAATACCCAAACATGCAATAGAGAATATAAATGTTGGATTTAAACATGATGTGATTACATATAAGGAAATTTTGAGTTTGGAGAGGAATGTGTGGAGTCTGAAGTCATATAATCTTTTACGAGAAAAAAAGATAGTACAAACTTGGTTTCAATATGGACAATTACAAGCTAGGTGGAAAGAGGATCAGAAGATTGGTTTTTTAACGGATGATGAAAATTTGGTAAAACAAATTAGAAATCAGGGACCAGCGCACATCAAACGGATATATCTTGCATTGATAGAGATTGATTCAGAAACAGAAATTGTTAAGGACTGCATGATAAAATGGGCACAGAATATTCAGGAAGTTATTACAATGGACACTTGGGAAAAGATTTGGATTAGAAATGTGAAATTTACGCAAGCTCAAAACTTAAGAGAGAATTTTTATAAAATGTTTTATAGGTGGCATTTGGATCCTAGAAAGTTAGCAAGTATGTATCCGAATTATCAGCCTAAATGTTGGAGATGTGGTGATCAAGATGCAACGTATTTTCATATATGGTGGACTTGTAAAAAGATCAAAGCATTTTGGATCAAGATTTGGTGGAATATGCAGAAGATATTCAAGAGAAGCATAAAGTTTTGTCCGCAGTTGTTTTTATTGGGCATTATTACTGACACTATTGTGCTGGACATTAATTTGATGTTGAACTTAATTACGGCAGCGAGACTTTTAATAGGGCAATATTGGAAGAAGGAAGAATTGCCGACTATAGAGGAATGGACTTTAAAAGTTTCCAACCTGGCGGAAATGGCAAAGATTTCAGCATATTTGAAAGACCATTCACAACAACGATATATTGTGGAGTGGAAGAAATGGATTGATTACATCCAGAATAAATATGGGACTAAAAAGTTTCATCTAGCATTTGAATAAGTATATTGCTTGTAGTCAATTTATAAGAGCTAAAGTGCGAGAGATTTAATAGTTTATTGTTGTTAGTTTATGGGAGTTTATGATTGGTTATTTTATTTTTATACCTTGTATCTAGCTCTGGGAAGTCTGTGGGGGGGAGGGGGGAAGGGGAGGGTGAGGGGGTGGGATAGGGTTGGGAAGGGTTGGGGGATGGGATGTAATAATTAAAATGTACTGAAAAACTTTTTAATAAAAAAAAAAAAAAATTAATGCCACTTGTTTTTCGCTATGAAATTCATAGTATTCTAAGATGTCTAGTATGATCCTGACATTATGTCTAATTTGTCTTTTAGGCAAGAAGCCGTTTTGGTCAGTATGAATAAATTTAGCTAAATATTTTTTTAATCTTTCTGCCATTATAGTCGTGAAAATCTTGTAATCCGTGTTAAGTAAAGAAATGGGTCTATAATTTTTAATACAGGTCAAATCAGAATTTTCTTTAGGGATTAGTGAGATGATTGCTACTTTCCATGAGTTTGGAATTTTTGCTGTGTTTAGTACCTCATTAAATAAATCCAATAGAGTTGGGACCAAAAGTTCTTGGAGGTTTTTATATATTTCGGATGGTAATCCATCAGGGCCAGGTGTTTTATTACTTTTTTGTTTTTAATAGCTTCCATAATTTCCTGGACTGTTATATCTTTATTTAATATATTTTGAAATTCTTCTGAAACCTTCGGTAGGTCTGCTTTCATAAGATATTGTGATATTCTTTCCTCAGTGTTCATTTCCTTCTCTTTATAAAGATTTTTATAGAATTCATACATCACCCATTTTTTCCCATCATTTTGATGTACTATCTCCCCTGCTTGATTATGTAATTTACTAATCCATCTATTATCTTTTTCTTTTTTCAATCTATAGGCCAGCCATCTCCCAGGTTTATTTGCCTGCTCAAAAAAATTTTGTCTAATACTTTTTATTTTTTGTGCCATTTCTCCCTTTTCTATAATATTCAATTTATGCTTATTTAAATCCAACTGTTGTTTTAAATCTCTACATTGTGGGTTTTTTTTGTAGTTCTAATTCTAATTTTTTATGTACATCCTCTAAACATTTTTTATATTGCCTTTTCTTTTTATATTCATTGGCTATATACGCAATTGTAGTTCCTCTCATAACTGCTTTGGCCGTATCCCATAAATTTTGAGTGCTAGTCTCCTCTTTCTTGTTTATCTGTAAGAATGTCTGCATTTGTTCCTCCATCTTATGCTTAAATTCTGTTTGGTTTAGGATTGCCTTTTTAAGAGTCCACCTCCTTGTTATCTTCTGTTCTTTCCATTTAATTACAATGGGATTATGATCTGCCCAAGTATTAATATCTATTATTATATCATCAATATCTGAATTTAGTTCTTTCATTGTCCAGACTGCATTTTTAGTATACCGTGTGTTTGGAACCCTGCACCTTGATATTGAACAGAATCATGAGGAAGCTGAGCTCCACCACTTGTTTATTAGATCCGTGCCCTTCATGGCTGGTTTATTCGGCTCGGGAGGGAAAACGAAATTGGCTCCAGGCGGTGATATCTGCTTCCTTGAGTAAAGGTTGTTTCCTCTCCGTCTTGAAAGAAGCGGTGGTGAGACCTCTCCTCAAGAAACCTACCTTGGACCCAGCTGTATTAAACAACTTTCGTCCGGTCTCCAACCTTCGCTTTTTTGCTAAGGTTGTTGAGAGTGTGGTGGCACATCAGCTCCCTTCGGTCCTGGAGGAAACTGACTATCTGGACCCATACCAATCGGATTTCACGCCTGGGCACAGCACGGAGACGGCATTGGTCGCCCTGGTGAATGATCTCTGAAGGGCTCGGGACAGAGGTTGTTCCTCTGTCCTAGTCCTACTAGATCTCTCAGCAGCTTTTGATTACCATTGACCATGGTATCTTGCTGCAGTGTCTCAAGAGGATTGGGAGTGGGAGGTATGGTTCTTCAGTGGTTCTCCTCCTACCTCCTGGGACGTTCGCAGTCGGTGTTGGCAGGGGGACAGAGATCGACCTCGAGGCCTCTCATTTGTGGAGTTCCTCAGGGGTCGGTCCTCTCGCCTCTCCTGTTCAACATCTATATGAAACCTCTAGGTGAGATCATTCGTGGCTTTGGAGTTGGGTATCATCAGTATGCTGATGATACCCAGCTTTTCATTTCAACCCCAAACCACCCCAGAGATGCCCTCGACGTGATGTCCCATTGCCTGGAGGTGGTCCGGGTCTGGATGTGGAGGAACAGGCTTCGGCCCAACCCTGACAAGATGGAGTGGCTGTACATGCCAGCATCTCAGGAAACTCAGATCATTCCATCTTTCACTATGGGAGATCAGTTATTACCTCCCGTAGATAGAGCTCGCAACTTGGGAGTTCTCCTAGATTCACAACTCTCTTTAGAAGATCATATATTAACTGTGACTAGGGGAGCCTTCGCCCAGTTACGCCTGGTGCGCCAGTTATGGCCCTATCTAGACCATGATGTTTTACATACAGTCACTCATGCGCTCGTGACCTCTCGATTAGACTAGTGCATGGGGCTAGTCTCTACATGGCTAGTCTCTACATGGGGCTGCCCTTGAGAACCACTCGGAGGCTCCAACTGGTGCAGAATGCAGCAGCGCGAGTTGTGTTGGGGGTCTCCCGATACTCCCATATTACACCTCTGCTCCGTGAGCTGCATTGGCTTCCAGTTGCCTTCCGGGTGAGATTCAAGGTACTAGTTATGACCTACAAAGCCCTACATGGCATAGGTCCGGAGTACCTTAGGGAGCACCTGAGACCAGCATTAACTTCCCTCTGCCCAATGCGCTCCCAGAGAGAGGGCCTCCTCAGGGTGCCGCCGTTCGGAGAATGCCGTCTGGTGACCCCCAGTGGGAGGGCATTCTCTGTGGGTGCGCCTGACCTGTGGAACGGTTTACCAGTTGAGCTCCAGATGGCTCCCGACCTACGCTCCTTCCGACGCGACCTAAAAACCTGTTTGAACAATCCGGCTTGGTCTGATGGGTCTTGTTTTAATTAGTGTTTTAATGTAATTTATCTTCTGCATTTGGGCACTAGGGTTTAATTTGTCTTCAATTTCTGTATTTGGGCATTGATATTTATGTCCCTGTTCACCGCCCTGAGTCCTTCGGGAGAAGGGCGGTATACAAATTAAATAAATAAATAAATAAATATGGTCCACAGGCTAATCAATAAAAATTCTTATTAATAATAATATATATAACACAGCTTTCCTGGTTTAAAACTTAGAAATCTTTTAAAGAAGTAATGTAAAAGGAAATATGCTGTTTGGCCTCATATTTATTTATTTGGCTTAGATTCTGTGAGGTCCCACCCCAATCCACGTCTTAGGAAAGAAGAACTCTTAGAGACAGGATTGTCCAAAAAGGAACTTTTACTAAAACATGATTGTCAGTGGAAAATCTAGAGAGGATCTGAAAACTGTTACAGGTTGGTACTTTGAAAAGTGTTCCCGAGTGAAACCCCCCTCCCCTCAGTCCATTTGGTCAGTCCTGAATCAATTAAGGTTCAGGTGTCAAAACCTTCCAAGGGAAAAGGGATCTTCCATGCCTTTATGACATTTACTTCCTCCCTTTCAGATTCTAATTGGAGATACAAACCAGATCTCTTCCCCCTCCCTTTCTTTGTTCTTCTCAGTTCAAAGGTTCTTCCCCTGGTCTAATGATGGCCTCCAGGCAGGCTGAAATAAACACCCTTGCAACAAATGGATAAGGATAGCCAATTAACATCTTCTCTTCTCCTCCTTGGGAATGGCAGAATCCAGTGAGGGATGTAAGATTTTAGAACATACAGATGGGGATTTATGAATGGGATATAAATGGATTCTGACAGATTCTGTTATTTATTCAGGAGTTGAAGGTGAGGTAATTAGTATTTCATCCTCATACTTGTCATTGGAACAACTTGGGCTAAGAAAGGATATCTTGTTCAAAGTCACCCAGTGAGCTTCTGTAGACCAGAATCTGGATCTCATCCTCATAGTCCAGCACTCTATCACAGTCACCATTTGGCCTAATTTAGCCCATTATACCGGTATTTCTCAGGTTTGGCAACTTTAAGATGTATGGAATCTGAACTCCCAGAATTCCTCACTAACGTCATGGAAACACAGTGTTATAACACATCTGCTCATCTGGTGGTGCAGGTTCTATATACTGATTACTGCATCCACCCATACAGTATGATTATTTAGAGACCTCCAGAATAGCAGTTTATCTTCAGCTAAGGGTCAACAATTCTAGGCCAATGAAGTAACACTGGGATTTCTGGGAATCATTCTGAAAGGAATAAAATATTATTCAGAAATTTCTAATGAGTCTAAAGAACATTAGAAGAAGCCACCTGAAAATCCTAAGTAATAATGGTTGTCTCTCCATCTCATCTAAATTTTTTTTTATTGAAAAGTTTTTCAATACATTTTATCTTTAACATCCCATCCCCCACCCCCTCCCTCCCTTCCCAACCCTATCCCACCCTCTCACCCTCCCCTTCCCCCCTCCCCGACTTCCCAGAGCTGAATACAAGGTATAAAAGTAAAAAAACAATCATAAACTACCATATACTAATAACAATAAACTATTAAATCTCTCGCACTTTAGCTCTTATAAGTTGACTACAAGCAATATACTTATTCAAATGCTAAATGAAACTTTTTAGTCCCATATTTATTCTGGATGTAATCAATCCATTTTTTCCACTCCACAATATATCGTTGTTGCGAATGGTCTTTCAAATATGCTGAAATCTTCGCCATTTCCGCCAGGTTGGAAACTTTTAAGGTCCATTCCTCTATATTCGGCAGTTCTTCCTTCTTCCAGTATTGCCCTATTAAAAGTCTCGCTGCCGTAATTAAGTTCAGCATCAGCTTAGTGTCCACAACAGTAGTATCAGTAATAATGCCCAGTAAAAACAATTGCGGACAAAACTTTATCCTTTTCTTGAATATCTTCTGCATATTCCACCAAATTTTAATCCAAAATGCTTTGATCTTTTTACAAGTCCACCATATATGAAAATACGTTGCATCTTTGCCACCACATCTCCAACATTTAGGCTGATAATTCGGATACATACTTGCTAACTTTTTAGGATCTAAATGCCACCTATAAAACATTTTATAAAAGTTTTCTCTTAAGTTTTGAGCTTGCGTAAATTTTACATTTCTCACCCAGATCTTTTCCCAAGTGTCCATTGTGATAACTTCCTGAATATTCTGTGCCCATTTTATCATACAGTCCTTAACAATTTCTGTTTCTGAGTCAATCTCTATCAATGCAAGATATATCCGTTTGATATGTGCTGGGCCCTGATTTCTAATTTGCTTTACCAAATTTTCATCATCCATTAGAAAACCAATTTTCTGATCCTCTTTCCACCTGGCTTGTAATTGCCCATACTGAAACCAGGTTTGAACAATCTTTTTTCCTCGTAAAAAATTATATGGCTTCAAACACCATACATTCCTCTCCAAACTCAAGATTTCCTTATATGTAGTCACATCATGTTTAAATCCAACATTTATGTTCTCTATTGCGTGTTTCGGTATTGCCCATAAAGGTATCTTGTAGTTTAACTTATGTCTATGCTTTTTCCAAACTCACAACAAAGCATGTCTTAAAATATGCATCTTAAACACATTGTCTACCTTCTTGTCATACAATAAATATGCATGCCAACCAAATAGCAAATCATGACCTTCAAGATTTAATAGTCTCCCTTGTGTTAAATTAATCCAATCACTTATGGCTGATAATGCAGCAGCTTCATAATATAATTTAAGATTGGGCATTTTTAGACCACCTCTTTCACGCGTGTCCTGCATAATTTTAAATTTAACCCGTGGCCTTTTCCCTGCCCAAACAAATTTATTTTTTTTTTTTATTTTTTTTTTTTATTAAAAAGTTTTTCAATACATTTTAATTATAACATCCCATTCCCCACCCCTCCCCCACCCTCTCCCACCCTCTTACCCTCCCTCTCCCCCCTCCCCCCCCGGACTTCCCAGAGCTAGATACAAGGTATAAAAAATAAGATAACCAATCATAAACGCCCATATGCTAACAATAATAACTTATTAATTCTCTCGCGCTTTAGCTCTTATAAATTGACTACAAGCAATATTCTTATTCAAATGCTAAATAAAACTTTTTAGTCCCATATTTATTCTGGATGTAATCAATCCATTTCTTCCACTCCACAATATATCGTTGTTGAGAATGGTCTTTCAAATATGCTGAAATCTTTGCCATCTCCGCCAGGTTGGAAACTTTTAAAGTCCATTCCTCTAAAGTCGGCAGTTCTTGCTTCTTCCAATATTGCCCTATTAAAAGTCTCGCTGCCGTAATTAAGTTCAACATCAAATTAATGTCCAACACAGTAGTATCAGTAATAATACCCAGTAAAAACAATTGCGGACAAAACTTTATCCTTTTCTTGAATATCTTCTGCATATTCCACCAGATTTTAATCCAAAATGGTTTGATCTTTTTGCAAGTCCACCATATATGAAAATACGTTGCGTCTTCGCCACCACATCTCCAACATTTAGGCTGATAGTTTGGATACATACTTGCTAACTTTCTAGGATCTAAATGCCATCTGTAAAACATTTTATAAAAGTTCTCTCTTAAATTTTGAGCTTGCGTAAATTTCACATTTCTCACCCAGATCTTTTCCCAAGTGTCCATTGTGATGACTTCCTGAATGTTCTGTGCCCATTTTATCATACAGTCCTTAACAATTTCTGTTTCTGAGTCAATCTCTATCAATGCAAGATATATCCGTTTGATATGCGCTGGTCCCTGATTTCTAATTTGTTTTACCAGATTTTCATCATCCCTCAAAAAACCAATCTTCTGATCTTCTTTCCACCTGGCTTGTAATTGTCCATATTGAAACCAAGTTTGTACAATCTTTTTTTCTCGTA
>JAKJMR010018096.1:145411-159201 GCA_024449315.1 Daboia siamensis | reverse complement strand
CCCCCCCGGACTTCCCAGAGCTAGATACAAGGTATAAAAAATAAGATAACCAATCATAAACGCCCATATGCTAACAATAATAACTTATTAATTCTCTCGCGCTTTAGCTCTTATAAATTGACTACAAGCAATATTCTTATTCAAATGCTAAATAAAACTTTTTAGTCCCATATTTATTCTGGATGTAATCAATCCATTTCTTCCACTCCACAATATATCGTTGTTGAGAATGGTCTTTCAAATATGCTGAAATCTTTGCCATCTCCGCCAGGTTGGAAACTTTTAAAGTCCATTCCTCTAAAGTCGGCAGTTCTTGCTTCTTCCAATATTGCCCTATTAAAAGTCTCGCTGCCGTAATTAAGTTCAACATCAAATTAATGTCCAACACAGTAGTATCAGTAATAATACCCAGTAAAAACAATTGCGGACAAAACTTTATCCTTTTCTTGAATATCTTCTGCATATTCCACCAGATTTTAATCCAAAATGGTTTGATCTTTTTGCAAGTCCACCATATATGAAAATACGTTGCGTCTTCGCCACCACATCTCCAACATTTAGGCTGATAGTTTGGATACATACTTGCTAACTTTCTAGGATCTAAATGCCATCTGTAAAACATTTTATAAAAGTTCTCTCTTAAATTTTGAGCTTGCGTAAATTTCACATTTCTCACCCAGATCTTTTCCCAAGTGTCCATTGTGATGACTTCCTGAATGTTCTGTGCCCATTTTATCATACAGTCCTTAACAATTTCTGTTTCTGAGTCAATCTCTATCAATGCAAGATATATCCGTTTGATATGCGCTGGTCCCTGATTTCTAATTTGTTTTACCAGATTTTCATCATCCCTCAAAAAACCAATCTTCTGATCTTCTTTCCACCTGGCTTGTAATTGTCCATATTGAAACCAAGTTTGTACAATCTTTTTTTCTCGTAGAAGATTGTATGACTTCAAACACCATACATTCCTCTCCAAAGTCAAAATTTCCTTATATGTAATCACATCATGTTTAAATCCAACATTTATATTCTCTATTGCGTGTTTGGGTATTGCCCATAACGGTATCTTATAATTTAATTTTTGTCTGTGCTTTTTCCAAACTCTCAACAAAGCATACCTCAAAATATGCATTTTAAAAACATTATCTACCTTTTTGTCATATAGTAAATATGCGTGCCATCCAAATAACAAGTCATGCCCTTCAAGATTTAAGAGTCTCCCCTGTGTCAAATTAATCCAATCACTTATAGCTGATAATGCAGCAGCTTCATAATATAATTTAAAATTGGGCATTCTTAGACCACCTCTTTCGCGTGTATCCTGCATAATTTTAAATTTAACCCGTGGCCTTTTCCCTGCCCAAACAAATTTATTGATACCCTTCTGCCACTCCTCCAAATTTGAATCCTTTTTGAGAATGGGTATCATTTGAAACAAAAATAAAAATTTTGGCAGAACATTCATTTTTACTGCTGCAATTCTTCCCAATAATGATAGTTGTAATTTTTTCCAACTATCCAATTCTTTTTGCACTTTATTCCATAACTTTTCATAATTATTTTTATATAATTTAACATTTGAGGGTGCTAAATATACCCCCAAATATTTAACTCTTTCAACAATTTCAAATCCAGTTAAGCTTTCTATAGAAACCTTTTGTGATACTGTCATATTTTTAGATAAAATTTTAGTTTTTTGTATGTTAATCTTAAATCCAGAAACTTTCCCATATTGAAATATTAACTCCATCAATTCCATAACAGAATTTTCTGGATGTGTCAAAGTAATAACCAGATCATCCGCAAAAGCCCTCAATTTATAGTCCTGATCTCTTATTTGAACTCCCTTAACCATTTCCGAATTCCGTATTTTAATCAGTAATATCTCCAATGTTAAGACAAATAATAAAGGTGATAACGGGCAACCCTGCCTCGTACCCTTTTCAATATTGCATATTTCAGTCAAACTATTATTAACAATTATTCGAGCTGTTTGCTTCTGGTATATTGCCCTAATTGGTTGTAAAAATTCATCCCCAAAGTTCATTTTATCTAATACTTTCAACAAAAATTTCCAGTCCAATTGATCAAAAGCTTTTTCAGCATCCAAAAAGATCAATGCTGCAGGGATCTGGTTATTCCTTTCCAAAAATTCCAACAAGTCAACTATATGTCTCACATTATTTTTCATTTGTCTACCACTTATAAACCCAGTTTGATCACTATGAATCACCTGTTGCAATACCCTCATAAGTCTACTAGCTAACACCTTAGCAAATATCTTGTAGTCCGTATTCAAAAGTGAAATTGGCCTATAATTTTTTGCTTGAGTAACATCCTGATCTTCTTTAGGAATTAAAGAAATAAAAGCAGTTTTCCAAGACGGGGGTACTCCTCCCCCCTTTTGAATTGTCTGAAATAGTTCCTTTAGTGGCTTTATCATCTCAAACTGTAGATTTTTATAATACACAGCAGTCAAACCATCGGTGCCTGGTGCTTTACCTACTTTTAACTGTTTAATTGCCAAATATATTTCTTCCTCAGTTATCAACTGATTCATTTCTTCTTTTTGCTCTTGCGTAAGAACCGGAATATTAAAGTCTTTTAAATATAAATCAATGTCCGTTTCGTTAATCTTGTCGCTAGCATATAATTTAGAAAAAAAATCAACAAAAGTTTCCTTAATAAGATTCTGTTGATACACAATCTTTCCCTTATGTTCTATTTTGTCTATATTAGAAACCCTTTGCTTCTTTCTTAACATATATGCTAACCATCTGCCTGGTTTATTGGCATTGCAAAAAGTATTATGCCTTGCAAACCGTAGATTAGTTGCCACCTGATCAGCCATTAACTTATCAAATTGTCCTCTTAATAATTTAATAGTCTCTTTAATCTTCACATCCGATGGGTTCAAAATTAAAGCCTTTTCTTTTTCTTTAATCTCTGTTTCTAATTCTTTCCTCCTAAATTCCAAATTGCGTCTATATTTGTTATTAAGATATATCAACACTCCTCTCATATATGCCTTACTAGCATCCCATACCATTTCCATAGAAGTACCCTTATGCATATTCATTTCAAAAAAACCCTTCATCTGTTTCTTACACTCTTCCACATTTTTCTGATTTCTAAACAGATTCTCATTTAAACGCCAGGAACGTCGTTCTCTAATGTCGTTTCCAATCTCCAGCCAAACTGGACTGTGATCAGACATAGTCTTTGAACAAATCTTTATCCTCTTAGTTCTAAAAAAGAGATCATTAGACAATAATATAAAATCAATCCTGGAAAAAGATTGGTGTCTATCAGAAAAAAAAGTATAGTCTCTTTCTTGTAAGTTTCTCTCCCTCCAAACATCACGTAATTCCATATCGTCCATCATCTCAAAAAAAGATTTAGGCAATTTAGCATGACTTGGGGTACTTCTGTAGGATCCACTCTTATCCATTTGTACGTCCAAAACACCATTCCAATCTCCCATAAAAATAAAAGATTTGTAATCCAATTGGGTAATCCTGCTGTGTAATAAACTATAAAAGTCAGCTTGCTGTTGATTAGGTGCATATAATCCAACCAGAAGAGTTCTTTTACCTTCTAATAACAAGTCCACAATAACATATCTTCCTTGTTGATCAGCTTCAATTAATTCTGCCGTAATTGTATTCTTGACATAAATAACCACTCCATTTTTCTTGTTAACTGCAGACGCAATAAATTGTGTACCTAATCTTGAATTTGATAAATACTTTTGGTCCATAACTCTAATATGTGTTTCCTGTAAACAAATAACGTCAGTCTTAAATTGCTTTAAATATTGAAAAATTTTCTTTCTCTTTTGTGGTGAGTTTAATCCATTAACGTTCCAAGTTAAAAACTTAGTCACCATTTCTGGCAACCCGAAGCTTTTGAAGCGCGTCATCCAAAATCCCTTTTACATTTTTAGGTCGCGCTCCTCCCACAGCTTGGCTATAGGTACATTTTGGAAGTTCCACAACAATCTGCTGGTCTAGGTCTTGCTCACGTCTGGCTCGTCTCGAAGCAGCTCGAGTTACCCTCTGGTCCTTTGCTTCCTCTAATGTTGAAATTTGAATCACTCCTGCTGCAGTCTCTTCTATTTGTGTTCCTTCAGCATCATATGACTTTCCCTCCTTTGTTGGTTCCAGAAGTGGTATGGGGATTGCTTTTAAAACATTACTATAGAAATCACGTGCCTGCAGGACTGTAGCAAGACGGTATCTGGTATCTTCAAACATTACCACCATACCCACTGGAACCTCCCATCTAAACCTGACATCACGTCGCTTAAGCTCCTGTGCCAGAAATGCAAATTCCTTTCGTTTCCTTAGAATTTTTGGAGGAATCTCTTTCAAAACCAAAACTTCTTGGTCTGCAATCACAAGCTTTGTATTATAAGAAACTTGAATAACTTCATTCCTGATTGCTCTCTTTGTAAAATAAACAACCACATCTCTTGGTAATTTCCTTTGTCTCGCAATCCAGGAGTTAACACGGAAAATTTTGTCTATATCTTCTGCAATTTCTTCAGCTGGCCTTCCCAGCACGTCTTCGAGAGCAACAGAAACCAATTTTTTCAAATCTTCCTTTAAATTCTCCTTAAGGCCCCTTATCCTCACAGCAAACTCCATTTCATGATATTGTACCAATGTCAGGTCATAATCAATTTTATCCACCACATTTTCAGTCTCTAATATCTTTGCATCCAATTTAATATTGTTTTGAGTAAGGTCCTCCACTCTTTCGTCAAGGCGCTCAATACATGTCGCCATGCCTTGAAAAACATGCAAGATTTCCTCCCTTATTACTGAAAACTTTTCTGTCAGCTTCTCATCCATCTTCTCATCTATCATCACAGCCAAATGCTGTGAGTGTTTTTCCAAAGCATCTTCCAAAACTTTTACTGTTAAGACAGGCGAAGGTAAAGGTGCAGGAGGTGCTAACACTTGCGCTGAAGATTGCGGCAGAGGGGAAGCTCCCGTAGTTTTAGAAAGTTTAGAAGAAGATTTAGCCGCCATCTTTTCCCTCTTTTGCAACTACGCACTTTCACTTTCTAGGTCTTCTATGTGGATTGAGCCAAAGTTCAAAAGTTCACTTACTCCTTAATCTCTTGCATCGCTCTGCCTGCATTCATAATCTTCCAAAGTCCATTCTTGTAGGCAGGGATGGTTGCGTTCGCCTTGTTCTGCTCCCGGAAAAACGGAGCAGACACGCTGCGCAGCCCGGAGAAATCCAAGCTTCGGGGGGGGCTCAATCTTCCAGCCGCCAGAACTTTAAGTCCTGGCGGCCCCAGAGAGCCCCTCCCCTACTTGGATACTCACCCCCTCCTCTTCTCCCGAGGAGGGGGCTTCCGAACCGCCGAAACAGCTGATCGGCGCTGTTTTCGGCGGTTCTACAAAGCCGCGAAGCTGACAAGCTAAAATCAGCTGTCGGCGGCGGCGCCTTGCCACCCGGAAGTCCCAAACAAATTTATTAATACCCCTCTGTCATTCCTCCAAGTTTGAGTCCTTTTTAAGAATGGGTATCATTTGAAACAAAAATAGAAATTTTGGCAGAACATTCATTTTCACTGCTGCAATTCTTCCCAATAATGACAATTGTAATTTTTTCCAACTATCCAATTCTTTTTGCACTTTGTTCCATAACTTTTCATAGTTATTTTTATATAATTTTACGTTTGAGGGTGTCAAGTATACCTGCAAATATTTAACCCTTTCAACAATTTCAAATCCAGTTAACCTTTCTAAAGCTACCTTTTGTAATACTGTCATATTTTTAGATAGCATTTTAGTTTTTTGTATATTAACCTTAAATCCAGAAACTTTCCCATATTGCAATATTAACTCCATCAATTCCATAACAGAATTTTCTGGCTGTGTCACCGTAATAACCAGATCATCCGCAAACGCCCTCAATCTATAATCCTGGTCTCTTATTTGAATTCCCTTAATTGCTTCCGAATTCCGTATTTTAATCAGTAATATCTCCAACGTTAAAACAAATAATAAGGGTGATAGCGGGCACCCCTGCCTCGTACCCTTTTCAATATTACACATTTCAGTCAGACTATTATTCACAATTATTCGAGCTGTTTGCTTTTGATATAATGCCCTGATTGGTTGTAAAAATTCGTCCCCAAAATTCATTTTATCTAATACTTTCATCAAAAATTTCCAATCCAATTGATCAAAGGCTTTTTCAGCATCCAAAAAGATCAATGCTGCAGGGATCTGGTTATTCCTTTCCAAAAATTCCAACAAATCAATTATATGCCTCACATTATTTTTCATTTGTCTACCACTTATAAACCCAGTTTGATCACCATGAATTACCTGTTGCAATACCCTCATCAGTCTACTAGCTAAAACCTTAGCAAATATCTTGTAGTCCGTATTCAAAAGTGATATTGGCCTATAATTTCTTGCTTGAGTAACATCCTGATCTTCTTTCGGGATCAAAGAAATAAAAGCAGTTTTCCAAGACGGAGGCACTCCACCCCCTTTTTGAATTGTCTGAAACAGTTCCTTTAATGGCTTTATCATCTCAAACTGTAGATTTTTATAATACACAGCAGTCAAACCATCCGTACCTGGCGCTTTACCCACTTTTAACTGTTTAATTGCCAAGAATATTTCTTCCTCAATTATCAGTTGATTCATCTCTTCTTTTTGTTCTTGCATAAGAACCGGGATGCTAACGTCTTTCAAATATACATCAATGTCTGTTTCATTAATCTTATCTCTAGCATATAATTTAGAATAAAAATCAACAAAGGTTTCCTTAATAAGATTCTGCTGATACACAACCTTTCCCTTATGTTCTATTTTATCTATATTAGAAGCCCTTTGCTTCTTCCTTAGCATATAAGCTAACCATCTACCTGGTTTATTGGCATTACAAAAAGTATTATGCCTTGCAAACCGTAGATTAGTTGCCACCTGATCAGCCATTAACTTATCAAATTGTCCTCTTAATAACTTAATAACCTCTTTAATCTTCACATCCGATGGGTTCAAAATTAAAGCCTTTTCTTTTTCCCTAATCTCTTTCTCTAATTCCTTCCTCCTGAATTCCAAATTACGTCTATATTTATTATTGAGATATATCAACACACCTCTCATATACGCCTTACTAGCATCCCATACCATTTCCATAGAGGTACCCTTATGCATATTTGTTTCAAAAAAAACCTTCATCTGTTTTTTACATTCTTCCACATTTTCCTGATTTCTAAACAGGTTCTCATTTAAACGCCAGGAACGTCTGTCTCTAATGTCTTTTCCAATCTCTAACCAAACTGGACTATGATCAGACATAGTTCTTGAACAAATCTTTATCTTCTTAGTCCTAGAAAAAAGATCATTAGTCACTAATATAAAATCAATCCTAGAAAAAGATTGATGTCTATCAGAAAAAAAAGTGTAATCTTTTTCTTGTAAATTCCTTTCCCTCCAAACATCACGTAGTTCCATATCATCCATCATCTCAAAAAAAGACTTAGGCAATTTAGCATGACTTGGAGTACTTCTGTAAGATCCACTCTTATCCATTTGTACATTCAAAACACCATTCCAATCTCCCATAAAAATAAAAGATTTATAATCCAATTGGGTAATCTTGCTGTGTAATAAACTATAAAAGTCAGCTTGTTGTTGATTAGGAGCATATAATCCAACCAAAAGCGTTTTTTTGCCTTCTATTAACAAGTCCACAATAACATATCTTCCTTGTTGGTCTGCTTCGATTAACTCTGCTATAATTGTATTCTTGACATAAATAACCACTCCATTTTTCTTATTTGTTGCAGAAGCAATAAATTGTGTGCCTAATCTTGAATTTAATAAGTACTTTTGGTCCATAGCTCTAATATGTGTTTCTTGTAAACAAATAACATCAGTCTTAAATTGTTTTAAATATTGAAAGATTTTCTTTCTCTTCTGTGGTGAGTTTAATCCATTGACATTCCAAGTTAAAAACTTAGTCGCCATGTTTGGCGACCCAAAGCTTTTGGAGCGCGTCTTCCAAGATCCCCTTCACATTTTTAGGCCGCGCCCCTCCCACAGCTTTGCTATAGGTACGCTTTGGAGGTTCCACAACATTCTGCTGATCCTGCTCTTGCTCACGTCTCATTCGTCTCGAAGCAGCACGCGTAATCCTCTGATCTCTTACTTCTTCTGATACTGTTGAAATTTGATCCACTCCTGCTGCTTTCTCATCTGTCTGTGTTCCTTCAGCACCTTGAGACTTTCCCTCCCCATTCTTCTTTGTTGATTCCAAAAGTGGTATGGGGATTGCTTTTAAAATATTACTATAAAAATCACGTGCCTGCATCACTGTAGCAAAACGGTATCTTGTGCCTTCATACATTACCACCATACCCACTGGGATCTCCCATCTAAACTTGATGTCACGTCGCTTAAGCTCCTGTGCCAGAAATGCAAATTCCTTTCTTTTCCTTAAAATTTTTGGAGGGATCTCTTTTAAAACCAAAACTTCTTGCTCTGCAATCACAAGCTTAGTGTTGTAAGAAACTTGAATAACTTCATTCCTGGTTGCTCTCTTTGTAAAATAAACAACCACATCTCTAGGTAGTTTCCTTTGTCTTGCAATCCAGGAATTAACACGGAAGATTTTATCTATATCTTCTACAATTCCTTCAGCTGGCCGTCCCAACACCTCTTCCAAAGCGACAGAAACTATTTTCTTCAAATCTTCCTTAGGATTCTCCTTAAGACCCCTAATTCTCACAGCAAATTCCATTTCATGGTACTGTACCAATGTCAGGTCATTAACAATTTTATCCACCACATTCTCAGTCTCTAATATCTTTGCATCCAATTTAGTATTATTTTGACTGAGGTCTTCCACTCTTTCGTCCAGGCGTTCAATACATATCGCCATGCCTTGAAATGCAAGCAAGATGTCCTCCCTTATTACTGTAAACTTCTCCTCCAACTTTTCATCCATGATTTCAGCTAATTTTTCTGTCAGCTTCTCATCCAACTTTTCATCTATCATCTCAGCTAATTGCTGTGAATGCTTTTCCAAAGCATCTTGCAAAACTTTAACTGTTAGAACAGGCGAAGGTGAAGGTGCAGGAGGTGCTAAGGCTTGCAATGAAGATTGCTGCAGGGGGGAAGCCCCTGCACTTCTAGTAAGTTTGGAAGATTTAGCCGCCATTTTCCCCACTGTTGCAACTACGCACTTTCACTTTCAGGGTCTTCAATGTGGATTGAGCCAAAGATCAGAAGTTCACTTACTCCTTATTCTCTTGCATCGCTCTGCCTGCTTTCTTGTCTTCCAAAATCCTTTCCTGTAAGCAGGGATGGTTGCGTTCGCCTTGTTCTGCTCCAAAAGGCACGGAGCAGAAACGCTGCGCAGCCCGGAGAAATCCAGGCTTCGGGGGGGCTCGATCCTTCAGCTGCCAGAACTTTAAGCTCTGGCGGCCCCGGAGAGTTCTACCCCTACCTGGATACTCACCCCCTCCTCTTTTCCCGAGGAGGGGGCTTTCGAACCGCCGAAACAGCTGATCGGCGCTGTTTTCGGCGGTTCTACAAAGCCGCGGAGCTGACAGCCCAAGAACAGCTGTCTTCAGCGGCGCCTTGCCACCCGGAAGCCCATCTCATCTAAAATTTGACAAGTACAAATGTGACAAGCTGAAAATGCTAGCTAACCTAAACCACAAGCACAAGAAATACAGAAATAGGAGCCGAGCTTTGTTAACAGAAAATTAGATGCTGATAGAATGTGTACAAAGGGGCTTCCTGGAACATGGGAGGGAAAGTGGTTTTAGGCGGTCCGGATAGTTTATCGGATGATTAGGGAAGGGGCGTTGAGTGCCATAGGGGAGGGGGGGAATCTGTGTCGGGGATAAAAATGTGTCAAACAGCACTGTAAGGTGTGACTGAACTCCTGTGTGTGTTTCAGTTCACCAAGCCTTTGCAAACGCTTCTTTTTTTAAATAAAACTTTGTTGCTGGAATTCCAAGTGAGTTTGTTTGTTTTGGGATACTGAGCCACGTTCCAAACAATTCTGAAAACAGAATGTTATGGGGTCCTTGGGTCAGCTTCCATTGTTATGCTTTCACACCATCCTTCATCATTTTTTTCTATCTGTTAAGGAAAACAAGATTTAGGTGCTTTGCCCTGTAGCTAATATCTGGATTTCTGCACTGTTCTAAGTCAGAGTTTATGCAGTCATGAGAAAAACTGCAGAAGGAATGTACCTTTATTAGAACTATAAATGAATATATAAGTTAATTTATGTATCTATGTTTATAAGATGCCCATTTCCTAAACCTCCTTGCAACTCACATGGCAAAGCCTGGTACAGAAGAGCCATCTGAGTCCTTTGGCCAAGGGAAACTTCAGCCAAAAGGCTGGTGCTGAAATTCGGGCAACACGCAGGTTCTTTAGACTGTTTCCGAAGCCCTCCCCCCCCTTTTCACGGCATAAAAGTTGGTGAATTTTGACGGAGAAACCACCTGCCGACACAAGGAATACGTGGCTGGGTATTTGGGGCCTTTGGCTCTTGATTTCGGCGGGTCTTTCAGCGTCTTAGAGGAGAAGCAGCTGGGAGCTCAGGAGCCCCTTCAGTTCGACTAGTGCTTGGGATCCAATGGTATTTAGGAGGACCAATGCCCATCCAATACGGACGGCGCCCCCGCCCCGCTCCTCAGCACCCTCAGCAGCGCCTTTCATTGTCGCCCACGTCGATCTTGCCTTAAGGACTATAGACAGAAATTAATGAGGTCGGACACACCTTCCAGCCCATTTGCCGATTCTCCGGAGAAGGTGCGGGAAGTCCGCGGAGAATCGCCGGCAAATTGCCGAGGCTCCCGGTTCATGATCGCTAGCGAAGGGCCGCGGCGGGAGGGGCGATAGCCAGAGGAAGCGAACCCTCTCTGCGTAAGGGCAGCCCTGCGCTTCGGAGCCGGGACAGCGGCTACTCTCTTCTCGGCCATGCTTCCAAGCACCCTCGCTTGGCATTGCGGAAGTTCCGCCGCTCTGCTCGGCTTGCCCGGGGCTTCGGGTTTTGGCAATCTGGGCAAAAGTTTCCTAATTGAGAACCTGCTGAGGGCCGGCGAAGGCCCGTCACGCCTCCAGCCGCGCCTACCCACCACTCCGATCCCGCTCAAGTTACAGGAACCAATGCGCGTCGCCGAAGAAGGTGCCTTCCCCGTCTGCGCCTGGCCTTTCCAAGCATTGAATGCTTCAGCAGCGGACGGTGCGGTTCCGGAGGACAGAGGAGGCGCGTTCCCAGCAGCAGCGCCAGGTAAGCGACTACTTACCGGGTGGAAGAAGTTTCTGGGGCTGGGATTTCGCTTTTAGGCCTGCGCAAACGCTGCGCTTTCTTAGCAAGCTCTCTCTGTCAACACTAACGGAGTTCACAGATCGACGTCAGTCATCCTGGGTTGGTTGGTTCCGAATTAGCATGTCCTGTGGATGCTGGGACGTGTGTGGGAGTCCAGCCATATGGCTTAGTGGGTTGTGTAAACACACCCGGGTCCACTTGTTTAGTGAACAAATCATTGCTTAATGTAGGATGTGAATCCAGGTTTATAGAGCAACTCCACATATAATGTTTCTGAATTCAGTCTGTAATTTCCATAGATTTAGTTCCAGGTGGGTGAGTGGTGCCTTAGAAATGCTTTAATCAGGTGGGAACCCAATGGGAGAGTCTGTGTCAGAGAGAGGTATAATACTCTCCTTGGGTGATCATAAGCTCAGCTTCATCCTGCTACGTGGATCTCTCATTTCAACAGTTCTGATCATAAGCACCACCTCAGGATGGTTGAAATGCACAGGATAAGATGATAAGATAAAGACAGAATCAGATTCTCAATCTGGTAAATGGATAAATATTTCTGCTTAATAAACATAGAGAATTCTACCCCATTATTAGTTAACAATGTATTTTCAGATTCATAGAAATGACACACAATATGCTAGTATTTTCTTTATAAAAGAAAGTAAAAGAAAGTTTTGTTAACTTTCTTTTACTTTTTAATCAGTGGAAGGCTACTGTCCGTTTTCTTACACCTCACATTTGAAACATGCCTTATTGACCCCAATCTGTACATATTCAGCAGGGCCTGCAGAAGAAACTAATCACCTAACCTTTTTTCCACCAGGGTTCATCAAACAATGACTCTTTCATTGTCAGCAACTAGTTATGGCATTTTGTGCTACTTGCAACTTCCAAACCAGCTCCAAGGAGAGTGTGTTGCCTTAAAATGGTCATAGATGCAAATGCTATTAAATGGAATGTTACTGCTGCTTCAGATTTGTATAGCTTTTTAAAGTATTCTGATATTTTTGTACCCACTGCCTTAGCATGAATTGAGGAATAATAGTTACTAAAATTAATAATTAAAACAAGACATGTCTGGTAATTAATTAAACTTCAAAGACTCATGATTTGGTGCAATATTTTCCAGACAGCATTTGCTTAATTGTAAAATTTAGCAGATTAAGTATGCAACACACCCTGAATAATTTTAGTCTTGCTTATACTGTAGACTGTTCTCCTCAGATTGATAAAGCACAAAATATACATTAATAACTGACCTGAAAAAGCTTTTAAGCAACTTTATCCTGGGAAAAATAAAAGTTTTACCAATAATCTCAGTAAAGCCTGTGAACACTGGTTGAGTTGGGTGCCTTTTAAATCTTATAAATAAATAAATATAAATCTTAGATATTATTGCAGCAGATACTCAGAATTTTAAATTCTTCTGAACTGAAAATATGCAAATATTTTCATCAGCAGTGTTTTACATACAGTTGAGACTTCATTTAATTAATTTGTTACTAAAGTTCCAGTTCCTGCCAAATGTAAAGTTACAGTGCTGTTCCAAAAATAATTTGCCCAAATTAGTGACAATTTCTCTGTATGAATTCATAATTTTGCCTATAGTATGATGACATTTAAAAGGTCAAAATTGTGATTTGTTTTGTTTCCAAATATCACAATTGTTTTGTTTCCAAATATCATAGCACTGAATTCTATAATTATGTTTTAAAACCCACTCATTAATAAAGCACATATGTAGAAGATGTAATCTGTGGAAATACAGAGGTAAAAAAGTGTACATTATACTGGAATAAAATAAGTGGGTCATTAGCAGCAAATGGATTATAAAGGCGAACTAGTGATCACTCTTATTATAATAACTGGATTGTGAATTTAATATTTCCCTTTAAATAAAAGTGTATTAATTGAACATTGGCCTGAAACATTTTATTATAATAAATTAAATAGTATTAATTATCCTTTCAAGTCACCCACTCAGATATCTGAGGAAGTTGCTAATATTTGTAGTGTGGGGTATTTTTGTGTTGGGATGCAGCCTTAAAAGATAGATAACAGAAGAAATCAATATATGAAAATTGGTGGCGTGATCCTGGTAATATAAGTATATTGTTGGTTTGGTATTAATAGTTTCACATGTTAGAAACTTGGAATTTCTGTTCATTGAAAAGAAGTACCGTATTTTCCGGCGTATAAGACGACTGGGCGTATAAGACGACCCCCCAACTTTTGAAAGGATTTTTAAGATTTTCCGTCTTATACGCCGGAAAATCAGCGAGCCCGGGAAGGCACGCCCTCCCCTCTCGCTGTGGAGGAAGCAGGGCAGGCTGGCGCCTGGCGGGAGCCGGCAGGGCAGTCCTGCGCACGCGCGCACTCCCCGGCTGCTCCTAAGGAATCCCGGGGATGCTTCCTGAAGAGGGAAGAGCGTCGGACGGGAGCCGGCAGGGAAGTCCTGC
>JAKJMR010018096.1:123435-145311 GCA_024449315.1 Daboia siamensis | reverse complement strand
CCTGAAGAGGGAAGAGCGTCGGACGGGAGCCGGCAGGGAAGTCCTGCGTGCGCGCGTGTGTGCAGGACTTCCCTGCCGGCTCCCGTCCGAAGCTCTTCCCTCTTCAGGCAGCATCCCCGAGGACTCCTTAGGAGCCGGGGAGCGATGCTGCCTGAAGAGGGAAGAGCGTCGGGTGGGAGCCGGCAGGGAAGTCCTGCGCACGCACGCACTCACTCCCCGGCTGCTAAGGAGCAGCCGGGGAGTGCGCGCGTGCGCAGGACTGCCCTGCCGGCTCCCGCCAGACGCCAGATGCTGATTTTCCGGCGTATAAGGCGACTGGGCGTATAAGACGACCCCCCAACTTTTGAGGTGATTTTAATGTGTTAAAAAGTCGTCTTATACGCCGGAAAATACGGTACAAATGTAGTTTTAAACAAAGTATAATATGGTAATGAACTGACTCCTTACCAGTTTCATTTTGATTCAATCCCTTTTACTTCTACAGGATTATATAATCTGGATTTCTACTTTAGTAATAAGGTAAAATAATATCTACTGCAATTTTCATAGTTCAAATGCAAAAAACCTAGGCAGCCAGATGGAAGCAAGGATATAATAGCTTAATCTCTAAATAATACACAAGTTGCACCTAAATATCTATCCTTCAGTTTAATAAGTCTGCCTGATTTGTAGTCAATTTTCAATGCAAATTTACCTAAAAATCAGTGATAGGGGTTTGCAATCATGTAATTTCAAATCTTAATATATGTATTGAAAATAAATATGCATTATGTATATTGCCACTTGTTTGCTTGCATGCTCACATCAAATGTATATTGCCACTTGATTGCTTGCATGCTCACATCTGCTTTACCACTGCTACTTCTTCAACCAGCATGTTGCATATTTTAACAAATAATACTGAAAATAGGAGCCACAAGCAATACAGATAAGATCTTTCTGCCCTTGGAAATTCAGACAACAAAAACAGCTGTGCAGCAAGTGGATGGGCTTCCATTTGGCCTAGAGCTCTTAGTGATTGTGCACTCACAAACAAAAGCTCTGTCTGTCACATAATATCTACATTTGTTTTTTAGTGACAGGCCACTGCTCTAGCCTTAACTAGCTAACAGTGCAGCAAGTTATCCTCACCAAGAGAGGGTTGTTCTCCACTGAGTAGGATAGTATTTCACGCCTCCCTGGAAAGACCCAGTTTACAACTTGAAAACTGAGAGACAAACAGAAGAAACCTCTTAGCACCAAAATATGTTTGGGCATAGTCACAAAATTGACTGAACTTGGATACCAAAAAAAATATATATGAACCAAACCATTCAAGTTTCTAAAGTTATGGTTCAAGGGTCTTTTGCAAAGTTTAGAGGCTCTTAATGATATTCATGTTGTATTTTTTTCAAAAGATTTTGTTTTAGAACAATATCTTTCAAACTGAGCAAACCCTCAAAGGGAGAAAAGCCTATTTGCAAAATTCAGGCCAAACTTCAGGTTTAGCCATTTGAAGGATGGTACAAGGCCAGGGTGTCAAACGATGGTGGTAAAGAGATAATCAAAGCCCTGCCCCTTTTTAATGTGCATCGATGCATCTCATGCATATAAAAAGAACCCAATTTACAATTTTCCAGTTGTGTTTATCATTTTGATGTCATTAATTCCATCATTGATGTGGGTGGTAAGGAATGAAATGACTTAGGCATGATTGCTATATATATGGTGGGATTTAGTGCTGTTCTTAAATGTTGTTTCTGATGTCTTTTGTATATAGAGCCTCAAGCAATCAGGTTCTGCTGCTGATTATAGGATACTACATTATTTGCAGGTGTGATGATGGGTGGCAAAATTGTTCATTTTTAAAAATACCAGAATGACTGTGCATTATTTATTTATTTTTAAATTAATAGCAACAAAAGAAAAGAACAATACATAATAATAACAATAGTAATGCTAGTGATTCATGCATTATCAAAGAGAAAAACACATAAAAAGTGCTATAATAAGTGAAAAAAGATGGCAAAAAGTAATACATGTCTTTTATAACAATAAATTTACAATTCTACATATATTTGTATTATAAAATATCATTGAAGACATATATTTCTGACACATTTATACAGCATTTTTAATCCACTCTATTCTGAATAAATGAGACCCATATTTCATGATACTTGTCCATACAAAGTCTATATCTATAGGAAATCCACTCATTGGCAGCTAGTGCAATTAGATCTTCAATCCATTGAGTGAAAGGGGCCATACATTCATCTTTCCAATGCTGCAGTATCAGTCTTTTGGCCTTGGAAAGGACATGGATAATCTATTTATGTTGTCTGTTTATCAGGTTCCATGAACTAGGTATGTACCAAGAGAATATTATCTTCTAGAACCCACAGTCTCTTGGCTTCAAGCCTGGTGTCTTAACCATTAGATCCAACTGGCAAAAATCATAATATAACAAAAGTCATGATATTATTTAGTCAGTTGTTCTCAATAGCAAGGTATTATGGAATACCAGATTATGGAGTAATTGTTAAATGCATAAGGCAGTGTTTCTTAACTTTGGCAACTTAAAGAAGAGTGGATTTCATGTCAAGGTTGAATTGCTAAGATGCCTGCTAACTTCTATTGCTATTCAACTTGCCATAGAAACGGGGTAGGGGTAGAAAGCTTGAGAAAGAAATGGAATTCTAAGAAGCCAACCACAGACTGTGAATGCCAAGGACACAAAAGCAGGTGTCTGATGGAGAAGTGGACTGTTCTGACAACAAATCAAGAAAGTGCAATTGGACAACATGAACACTTATGGAAAGCTATTGTTAACTAACCAAATTTTAGTGTGGGAAAATTAGCGCTGGTTTTGCTTCTTCAGTACCAGGATGTGTATTCAATACAGTTGATCTTTTCTGGCACCTCAAAGCCATGAAGATTCCTTAATTTTGAATTTGCTAGATGGATGGTTGACATTTAAACCAACTGTTATGAAGTTGTGTGTCTAGCCTATTCAGAGGCTCCAAGAAGACTGTAGCATAACAATGTTGGGGGCACAGAAGAAGACTGAGCCCACAGCCAAGCCAGGGCTTGCCTCTCCTCAGGAAACACTGGCAATAGCCCAACTGGACCTTGGCACACAGCCGGTGGTAATGTGGTCAAAGTGAGGCCAGAGAAAATGGAACAACTACAAGTGCCGTAGCAGGGTGCCTCTATGCAGGCCCCAAAGCCCAATGATGGGGGGCATGAGGAAGGCCATCGAGATGGAGTTCCCCTTGATCCCATTGGAGATTGAGATAAGGGAAAGCCAAGAGGGCTGCAAACTGGGAAGGTCAGCAGAGTAGAAGCCCCTAACCACCTCCCACAGCCCTTCGGTGGAGCAGTTGTGCGAAAGGTTTGGAGGAATGGAAATGTGAGGAACAGAGCAGGTGAGATTCCCCAGGCTGGGGGGGGGGCAGCATTGGGGATGAGTTAAGCTGCGGCTTCATCCCCTTCCCCATCCCAACTGGCAGCACTAAACTGGGTGTGTTGGGCTGGCAGGGAATAGAGGAATGGTTAGAATTTACCGGTGGCTGCCAGGCAACCCTCCAATCTTTGAAATGGGGGAGGCTCCAGCCCATGCCACCCAGTCAGTTGTGAAGGTGCCACCCAGATACCTACTGGTCCAAGATGACCATGAGCCACCATCTTTGAAAGCCACGTTTGACAGGTGACTGGAGAACCTTACCTACTTCCTGAACCAAGTGTGGATTTACCTGGATTGGAACAGAGCAGCATTCCCAGATGAAGTGGCCTGTATGAATGCCGTCATGGCAAACCTGGAAGGGGATACCAATGAATGGATGGTGGCCTTCCATGACAAGGGGACTCTGGAGTTGGGGAATGTTGATGCTTTCCTAGAAGAGCTCTGGGCCAGGTTCAGGGACCCCACCCAAACCCACCAGGTGGAATATGATATCTGCTTCATAAGACAAAGGAACCAGTCTCTTGGCTGAGTATATTCAGGAGATTTGCAGCATAGCCAGAAGGCTGAAGGGGTGGCTGGTCTACCAATTTTGAGGTGGGCTAAACAGAGAGGTGTACCAGAACTGCCTACCCGGGGAATCCTTGATGATCTCCAACCTGGTAGCAACTGAACACCACAGCAAAGCTGGATCTGCCTGAGAACAGTCCTTGCTGAAGCCAAGAGAAACACCCGCTGGCACTTAGAGTGGGAGGGGCCCCTCCTCTGATCACCAGAGGTCTGTGTCACCCTGCCCATCTTGCTTCTGATGTGAGAAGGAAGGTCACTGAGCAGCAAATTGTCTGCCTCCCCAATCTGTGGCGATGCCCGGGACTCCGAACTAACCAAGCCTGAAGAAGATTCTGAAGAAGCCGAAGGAGAAAATATGAGCAGCACAGCAGGTTGTGGAGATCTCCCCCCAATCAAGTGAGTGGGAGGGAACTCCAACCCCCAACATGTGGAACGGTCTTCTCTGAGAGTAACAGCGAGGAGGAAGACGATCCAATGGTAAGTGGTGCCATTATCCCATTGACTGCCCAGGTGGAGGTGGTAATCCCCCAATCAGGAGCAAGGGGTTTTTTCACAGCTCTCCTGGACTCGGGGTGCACCTGCTGCTTAGTCAGCCTGAGAATGGCGGACTTGTTGGGACTAAGACTTAAGAGACTGAGACAACCCATGAAGTTTGAGCAAGTGGATGGCTTGCTTATGTGTGTGTGTGTGTGCATGCTGTGTGCAACCTGCCTGCCTGAGCCAGTAGGCCTAAGGGTGGGGAGCCACGTAGATACTATCTGGTTTATTGTAGCTCCAAAGATGGCAGAGACAGTGATATTGGGCTTCTTGTGGCTGAAAAAGTGGAACCCATCAGTTGATTGGGAAAGCAACAAGTGTTGGCTGAGGATTAAAACTAAGAAATGAGGGGAAGGGAAAGCCGCTGAAAGCTAGATGAGGGCAATTGGCTGTGAAAGTGAAAGTGGAGGCAATCAACATTTTAGGTGAGAGCAGCCCAGCAGAACCAAGTATTCCAAAAGAGTATCAAGATCTAGCGGAAGTGTTTAGTGAGCAGGAATTGGATGTGCTCTCCCTTCACCGCCCCACAGACTGTCTGACTGAGCTGCTTCCAGGGGCAAAACTCCCAAACCAAAAATGTATTCTATGACCCCAGAGGAGATGGAGGAGCTCTGAGCCCTTGTGGACAAAAATTTAGCTAGGCGCTTCATCCAATTGGTGACACTGGTGCTTTTTAAAGAGAAAAAAGATGGATTGTTGAGACTGCATGGATTTTAGGGGGATTAACAGTATGTGTATGGAAAATTTGTACCCCCTCCCACTCATGAAAGACATGCTGGGGCACCTATCTAAGGGGAAGGTGTTTACAAAGTTGGATTTGAGAGAGGCATATTATCATGTGAAGATCAAAGAGAGGGATGAGTGGAATACTGCTTTTAATTATCCTTTGGGATGCTACCAGTTCAGAGTGATGCCTTTTGGACTACAGGGAGCACCAATGGTGTTCATGCAGCTAATTAACGAGATACTGCATGATCATCTGTACAAAGGGGTGCTAGTTTACCTGGATGATATCCTCATCTACCTGAGGAGCATGTAAAGCTAGTGAGAGATGTGCTACAGAAGCTACTGAGAACTAAACTTTAGGCCAAACTATCCAAGTGTGACTTCCACAAAAGTAGCTTGGACTGTTTAGGCTCTGAAAATCCCAAGAAAACTGTCCCCCAAGCAGGTCCAATGGGCTCAATATTTCAGTTGATTTAACTTTACCGTCAGTACCTGCCAGGAGGAAAAAAATTATTGGCAGATGCGCTATTTCACCCACCACAATACAAGAGTTCCAAGGAGGAAATAGTTAACTTGATCATTTCTGTGGGGCAGCTGGCAATACTAAGTTCCATGAAGCCAATTCTTCTGGTTCTCCCTCAGCCAGCTGATAGTGAGATCACCCAGAAACTCAGGGAAACCCTGGAGGAAGATTAATGGTTTAGAAATCATAAAGGGAGACATGATGACAAGAGAGGGTCTGGCTTGGAAGGATTCCAAACTGTATGTGCCACTCAAACTAAGGGTCCAGATTTTGCAAAGGTGTCATGACGTGAAGCCAGTGGGCCACTTTGGTTTTGTGAAAACCCTCCACTTAGACAGGAGGCAATTTTGGTGGTCTAAGATGAACAAGGACATAGAGAGTTACGTTGTGGGTGCCCGACCTGTGCTTCTATGAAAAGACTGCCAGGAAAGCTTCCTGGACTGTTGCAGCTGGTGGCTAACCCCAGCAGCTTGTGGGAGCAGATAGCCCTGGACTTTATTGTGTTTTTATTAATGTTTTATCAAAGTATAAAATACAAAAAAGTGGAAAATTAAAAGAATAGGGAGGGGAAAAGAGGGATAGTGTAAAGGAGAAAAGAAAAAAGAAAAAGGCACTGACTTCTGACTCTCTTTAGTACATTAGAAGGTAACAACATTACAGTCACATTTTTTTTTTGCTTTTACACAATAGATGTAAAAGCCATTTCTGTAACAATAAGCCTATCTAGTTTACATAAACAGAATCAATTGCAAGCACAAAATCCAGAAACAATTTCAAAATAGAAACAAGATTAAGTATATTCTTTTCTTTGGGTAAGGGAATCAATTTAACCATCTCTGCTTCTCTTTGCTGTGGGGAATAATACATTTTTTTTAACCCTAAAGGAAGAAGATTCTTTTTAAAAAAGTTTTAGTAATTTACTGATTCTGGGGAGTACTCAGGTATTATATATAAAGGAAAAAAGAGAAAACCCTTCATTTTATAACCCAAACCCAAAGTTAGCTCATTGTTAGACTCTTTTCCTTGAGTTTAATCCCCATAAAATGGATCTTTTTCTTCTCATATTTTCAAATCCAATCAATAGTATTTTACAAACTTTGGGAATTGTTCAACATTATTTTAAAAAAACATAAAATATGCATTTACATACATACTCATGTTATACATATTAAAAAATAAAACTTTATTTCAGCACATATATGAAAATTTCAAAAATGCATCTTAATTAAGAGATTAATTTTAGGTCACTCCCTCCAGCTTATCTTTGTAGAATAGTCTTTTTCTTGTTTTCAAGAGAATCTGTCAGATCTTTTTTCTTGAAAAAATTCTCAGCTTTATTTATAACCATATAATGAAAGTCCCAAAGTTGTTTTATTTGACATTGTAAATTAGTCTGAGGCAAATCTTCCCAGAATTAGGTTTCCTTCACTAAGATGGTTATCATATCTTTTTTTCTCAAAGCATTCTCAACCTTGTTAATATCCATAAAGCAAAAGTCCCAAACTTGACCTCTTGAGAACTGTGAATTTACTTGATTCTCTTCTTTCAGTTGCACTGGGAGGGTTATACTCACATCATCGTCATAGGAAAAACAGATGTCAGATTTGTATTCTAACCTACAGTTAGGTTATTTGTATTGTCCAGTATTTGTAAAGTTGACACAGCAGGTTGATAATATCCTCTGTATAATTAATATATTTTGACTGATTTATGAAATTAAAGATATTTTGTAATGACTGGTCGATGGTCTCTTTGATAACAAGCAACTCAGGATTAATCATCCTCGTAGCTACCTCTAGTGGTCAAAATCTTTTATTTATTTATTTATTTATTTATTTATTTATTTATTTATTTATTTATTTATTTATTTATTTATTTATTTATTTATTTATTTCCTTTCCTGGCCAATCAAGAGTCTGTAAAAATCAGCAAATTTCAAACACCCACATCAAAATAATACAGAACCACTAATCGTTTAAAAATAGTAAATTGAAAGTACAATGTTTACCCACATATTTCAGGAAAAAAAAATACTCCATGCTTCCTTCTTTTGGCTGCCTTCAGCAACTTTCTTCCTTGTCATTTAACAACAAAGGAATTTCAAAAATGGTATATAGCTTCAGAAAGGAATATTTAGCTATAGTTAAAGAGAGCCTTTTAGCTCATAAAGATAATAGTCTTATAAATTTATTAAGAAATGAAGGGAATGACATCGTCCATTTGAAAAATAAATTCCAAAATGGCTGTTTTATCCAATACCGACGTGATTTCTACCCCACCCCCAAACTTCGGCTCTTTTGGAGCTCAGCTTCTAAAACAGCTTGAAAACTGATGCTTTATCAGAGGATCATAAGGGCTGATTCAGAGATACTCCCTAATCCAGGAGGATCAAAAAAATAAGAGGAAGCGTATTCTTTCTGTAATGTATTGGGCCTGTTTTACTTGAACTGTACCACGTGTCTTTGAATGCTGTTTGAGATTGCTTAATCAGGGAGTTGGGTAACAGTTGCTGGCTCCTCAGACAAGCAGTCTCCAGGACCACCGTTGGTTGGCTGTAGGGCGGCAATAGGCTCCTTCAAACCTATTGGCTGCCACCTAGTGGCCAGCAATATAAATAGCTCTGTAGAAGCCTTGGTTAACAGTTCACTTCCTGCATTCAATAAAGCATGTTCCTGCCTGAACTCTCTCGCCTCGTTTCCTGCTTACTGCAAAGAACACAGTACACAACACTGGCGATGAAGGTGGGATCCTCCTTCTTCAGAAGAGTTGAAAGTCACTAGGGGGTGAGTCCAGCCAAAGCGCATGGCAGGGAACATGTTCCCCACCCCTTGGTCGGCCTAGCACACAATGCTAGCAACCACCTGCCCTGCAGACCAGTCCCAGGGCCTATGAAGAAGCAGGACAAGGAAGAAGAGAAGCCCAAGCTGCGAAGACTTCCCAAGATGGTGAAGGTTGGAAAGCTTGAGGAATTTGATGTCACTCACCCGGAGAGATGGCTGTCGTACATCTCGAGGGTCGAAAACTACCTCCACGCCAACCAAGTCGCTGAAGACGGCCAGAAGGCCACAACACTCCTATGTTCTGCGGGCCTGCAACATTGGATATTATGGAGAACTTGGTTGCACTGGCACAGCTGGAGTCCATAGCATATGTAGACCTGAAGAAACGGCTCGGTGACCATATCCAGCCCAAGTTATCGGTAATAGCTTGGAGGCACACCTTTGAACAGAGAGTTCAGCAGCCAGGTAAAACAGCAATGGAATTCATCACGGCATTGAGATAAGCTTCACGTCTGTGCCAATTCGCCGATTTAGAAGAAAGGCTTTGAGACCGACTAGTCTGTGGAGCAGAGAGCTGCAGCAGAAACTCTTTGCCAAAGAGACTCTGTCACTCCATGAAGCCTTGAAAGAGATCATGGCGGACGAAGCTGCCAGCGGGTCTGTGAAAGCCATGCGGCCTGCCAAAAGCACTCAGCACGAGGAGGCCATCCACCACGAGGACGCCGAACTCACAGAAGATGTCGACTGCAACAACGAAGTGGGCAAGCTTCAATGGCACAACGACCAACAACAAAGGACTACTTACAAGGCAATCCCCTTCTCTCGGTGTCCGGGTTGTGGCGGCCGCCACCAATGCATGGACTGCAGGTTCTGAACAGCCATGTGTCGGGCCTGCGGGAATACCAGCCACATCGCTTCAGTCTGCAGAGGTCGACAGAAGGACCGCCAATTGGACATTCTGATCAGGAGAGGTACCAGGGCCCCGGGGCAGTTTATCGTAGGGTTTTGCTCCAGTAGTCAGACTGTTTGCCACATGGAGGCTTGCCACCCTCTTAAGCCCAAATTCAGACTTCAGGTCGAGCTGCAAGGCATCCCTTTCAGAATGGAACTGGACACTGGGTCAGCCGTGTCCATCATTTCACTCAAAACCTTCCATTTTGTCTGCAATCGCAGCAAGAGGTGGGCCAAGCTTAAGCCATCCAACATTATCCTGACCGACTTCCAGAACTCTCAAGTTGCCGTCAAGGGTGAGGCCATACTGGCCATCAAGTTCAAGGGGTTTTCAGGACCTCTGGACATTATTGTAGTGGAGAGTCAGCAAATGAGCTTAATAGGGCTTGATTGGTTTGATGCTCTGGGCATCCAGGTCACTGGAATCCACCAGACACAAACAGCGAACTTGGTGTCAGTATGCGAGCAGTTCGTGGATGTTTTTGACACTAGCCTTTATTTTATTTATTTATTTATTTTAATTGCATTTATATCCCGCCCTTCTCCGAAGACTCAGGGCGGCTTACAAACTTAGCAATAGCCTTCATTCTATGTATATGCCTGCTTATTAGGGCTTTCACACACACCCCAAGCGGCATTATTACAAAGTCAGCTTATTGCCCCCAACAATCTGGGTCCTCTTGCCTATCAGGATCAAACCCTGCAGAGTGCCATTTGCGCTTAAACATAAGATAGATGCTGAGACGGATAAGCTAGTTGAACAGGGGGTATAAATGTAATAAAATAAATAAATAGGGGTGAATGGGAAACCCCAATTGTCATGCCACTTAAGGCCAATAGGGAGGTCAGGATTTGCGCTGTTTACAAGTGCACCATTAATCGGGCACTTAAGCAGATAGAAAAATAAAAATAAAGGAGTGCTGTTTTGTATATATAATTTAAATTAATTGGTGTCCTGATCCTAAACAGGCAATTAAAAACAAAACAAACCTGATTAATTAAGTTCAATGAGATTTATGGATTGGTGCCCAGAAGTTGAATTAGAAACATTCTTAAATTTATTTTCAGCAAGCCCTACGAATGCTAGCGATTATTGTGCAAATACAGGAATTCTCCCAAAAAGTGTTCCATGCCAGGGAAAATATCAATATGGCAAGTCACAGAATACTAATAACATGTGTGAAACATTGTTTGAACAAACCCCTTATTTTTAGACATCTATGTTTAGGATTAATGCAAAGGAAATATTCCTGCAAATTATTAGCTTTCAAATGTACCTGATGGATACTGAAAGAACCAAATGGTTGAGTCTAAAAAAAACCTTCACTGCATCAGGTAAAAGTCACAAAATACGATGAAATAGCTAGGGTTAAATCCATTTATACTGACCTCAGTGCTCCATCACTGCTTATATTGACTATTCTGCGAAACCATTTCTGATCAGTGCTAAATCTCTCTGTCCAAAGTGTTTGCTAGGAAGTATGAATAGTTTACAAAATAGCCAAATAAAAGCCATGAAAAATATATTGTGAGAAGTTTACTCGGATACTTGTACTAAATATTTGAGATGAAAGAGATTTTGATAAAATTTCTGAAAAAGGCTCTGGCACATGTATTTTGCATGTTTATATTTAGCCAGAGAAAAATGCTGGACCATCACTTGGGATAGAATTCACTGTTACAGAGAAAGCAAGCCAAAATACAAATTGGGTTTAATAGATTAACATATAGTATAAAAGGTATTGTTGTAGATATCAGCTCTTAATTCAATGGACTCAACTTTGTATTTGCAGCATTCCCAAAGCACTTCTTCTTAAGCGCCTCCCCAATCTACTTAGCATGCTGTGGTGGGTCCTGTCAACACACTGCATCCTCCATGGCTTTTCCAAGTAAGTTTTTATGCTTAATCAGTAATGCTTGAGTTATTCTGCAAACCAAAGCAGCAGGGTTTAATGTGTTCTGGGGGGGGGGGGGGGGGGAACCTAATTGGGATGCAGTAGCAAAGAGCTAATGCCTCTGCAGAAATCACAGCCAACCCATTCAGGACATTTCCAAGGATTTTTCAGACTTCAGTACCCCTGAGTGATTGTGTGAGGTTTTAAACACTATTGAAGGAAAGGAGCAAAGCTTCTATTTCGGGCCTCACTGCAAAAAGTATTACAGTTCGTTTTAAATATTTAAGTTAATGGGGATTTGCAAAGGGGAATGTAAAAAGAAAACAAAATTTAGTATTTTTTAAAGAAAAATATTGCTGAGATCTCATAGGATAAGAAAACATTAGGATTTTCTTTTTGAAATGACTCCTTGTCTACTTTCAATGTTTAGTGTCAAAATTTTGGAATTGGTTTTACTGTGGTAGTAAAAGAAAGTTCTATAAAATAAGGAAATATGGAGTCACTGAAGCAGTAGGCGTGAGCTTAGATGGACTCCAGAAGATGGTAGAGGACAGGAAGGCCTGGAGGAATGTTGTCCATAGGGTTGCGATGGGTCGGACACGACTTCGCAGCTAACAACAACAACATAAAATAAACAAATAAGCAAATAAATACCATAAATACATTTTATTGGAAGAAGTCTACATATGTATACATTTCATGTTTTTCTGAGATGCATAACTATGTAAATATGCTAAATCAATAAATAACAAAATGTCTCAGTTAATAATATGTGTTTAAATGTTTAAATTTGCTAATTTGTGCTTTTATCTTTTTAGATATGAACATTTAGAAATCTAAAAAATAGGACTCATAGCTAAAACTGAATAATTTAAACTATGATATATGAAATTAAAATTTATAGTTACATTTTTTCTTAGATTATTATACCTTAAACAAGCAAAAAATGAATAAACATACGCAGTTCAGCTAGTTTAATAGAATGTTATATGTAGATATATATTTAGATATATATTTTCAAAATATTATATGTTGCCTACTATATGCAATTGGTATTGATTGAAATGTAAAGTTCTCTGGTTTTGTATTTGGTTAAGGATATCCTTTGTTTGGGGGGTTTTAAGGTACAAGTTTTACCTGGATATGAGACTTAATTCCACTAAGCTCAGGAAAGTTTCCGAATCAGAGGGTATTCCCCAAGCAACACTTAATTGTATGTAAGCACATTACAGTCTCTTATTTCCCATTTCTAATGTAGAACTATCACTGATCTCATTCTGTGGTTAATTACACTTTAATCTGGGATAGCATAACCAGTTAATGTTGAACTCAAATATGTAGGATTAGGCACAAATAATGCTGTAGAAGAAGATGAGTTTTCTTTTCTTCAACCTCTGCTATGCCTGGTGAAATGTTTCTTTCACCAGGATTTCTCTAACTAGAAATACTTAAGAATAATATAAGAAATATGTATCTTATGACAAAAAGCATTATCTGTCCCTCTTGGATTGATATATGCTGGTAAGAAGTCTCCTCCGATTTTGTATTTCTCCAAATTTACAATCTCTCTCTTCTTTCTTTTTTACTCAATCCTATCATCCCACCCAGGAAATGGATAAAACATGTCTTTTTAGAAAGCATTTAAAATCCAGAATTGGACATAAACTCCAACTAGTTTGTCTTTAGTGAGGAAATATATTCAATTATGGGTTTTGTTTTGTTTAAAAATTCTCAGACAAATATTAACAGAGCTGGCATAATAATCCCCTGGGGGAAAAATGGGAAAATCTAATGTGCTGTAGCCCTACCTAACTTGCAGTGTGGTTCTACCCATTTTAAGCTAGGCTTCCAACAAATGCTAAGTGCCTTCCCTAGTAAAATTAGATTTATGAAGACTGATATTTCAAGACTTACATATGCTCTGCTGTTCTAACACATCTGGTAGAAATCCAAGCTGCTGTTCACATGAACTTCTTTTATTAGCAGCATCAGAAAGATGACATTTTTCCTTTCCTCACAGCCCCTTACATATTTTTATTTTTTTCTCTAGAAATTTGAGGCAAACCAGATTCAAATGTTGAGACTAAATTCAGCCAACAGATTGTCTTAAGCATAACCATTAATATTTAATGCTTTTTCAATCTCCCTTAAATGCATTATTCTACTGGTTTGGTATTATGTCACCTGATTTTCACCAAAGCAAGTGTATTTTTTGGAAATAATTCAAAGTCAGTTAATTGATAAAACACTGTTTTCTAGGGCACTTTTTTTGCATTATTTTAAGATGAAGTGCGTTCAGGTCTCCTGAGAGTATAATTCAAAAACTTCCAGATAGCGACTATGATAACATAACCTAAGCTTTGACCACCTTTTGTGCATTTCACATGCACCACACATAAAAAAAGGATAAAACTTCAATTGTATTAGGTCAACATTATGTAACAACAAATTATATTTTAATTAAACATATAGGTTGATGCAAACTAGACCTATATCAAAGAATTTAAATATTTAACTGCCCACATCTATTCTGGTGCAAACTAATCTCATTTCCATGCAAATATATAATATTTTGCCCTAAACACAACACTTTAAATTGAAAGTAGAGACATAATCCCATCCTCAGTGTATTTTCTTAGCTTTAACTTGTTAAGACTTATTTTGGTATGTTTCCTTTTAATGGTACAGGGTTAAGATCAAGATATTAGAAAAACAGAGGTTATTGTGTTGATGGAACAGAGGTTATTGTGTTGATAGGACACAAGACAGAAGAAAGTGAATGAGAATAATAACGATTAAATTAAATTAAATCATTATTTTAAAAGAAATAATAATATAAAGTCTGGATAAAGCTTTATTGCTCAACCCATACTCAGAATCTATGTGTCTTTAGTGAAGTAAAGTCCATTTTTTAAAGAAACATTTCAGAATGTGATTTGCCAAGTGGAATAATTCTTCACAAGTGAGGCAAGTTAATGAATTGCAAGTTTTGTACCTCTCTTGAGGGGGCTGACACTTTCCCACAGAGCATTTCATATAGGCCTAGCTACCTCACAATGGACAACAGCGCCATAACCAATCACCATGTTCACTTGATTCATCTACACGCGACCTCACCACTATTTTTCACTGTGCCAATAAACTTTAAAAACCATCCCAAGTTGAAAAGGCTTGGCTGAGGGTCAGTTGTTTTTTTGTGTGGCCATAAACGGGTGCTCTGTGTGCCAATCTTTCTCCTGTCTCACATTCCACAAGGACTTCTTGATGCTATTTAAAGCCTTGGCTGAAAAATAAAGTAGTGAATGAAAGTGACTTTTATAGACTTATTCTAGCTCATCTTCCCATATAACCCTGTCTACCTGAAAAGCGATTTAGTGAGCTGAGCTGACTACATACAGGGACTTTCCAAATACACTGGGCCAACTATCAACTGCACCAATTGTTTATTGACCAGGACTGATACACTACTATTTTGGAAGTGACCTATTAATTGTCCATTTAACTGGAGTGTATTGAATTGCAATGGAAAAGTGAAAACCATGACAAAAATCTTTCCTTGCTCCTTCATGGTGGTCTTGGTCACAAAAGCAAGTGAAGTTTGTTCTGCAGATTAAGAAGACATTTATCACCATATACTCTAATACTAAGAAAAAACTTTTTCTGAAAGTATTTGCCACCATATTATTGTCTGGTATAATGAGGTATTATACGCTTCCAGTGTGGAATTCAGCAGGATGTGGCTGCAAGTGCCTGCAGCTTATTTGTTCTGATGTAACTTCTTCCTAATACAATGATTTATATTTGCTAGATGGTCAGAGAAGCAGAGTAGAATATCTGTTTTCTGTTATCTGTTTTCTGACTTACAATGCAGTGTCATTGGTCTAGCTGTACTACTTCTTCTACTATAATTTATAAAGCATTTGTTGAATTTGAACTGATAAATGTACATAAAAAGCTTGTATAAAAATACATCAAAATATACCCAAACCTCTAGATCACAGATATTTTATTAGGTTGCTATTTTGAACAATGGTCCTAATTTGTAACGAATTTAATGATTTAATAAGTAAATTTCTTCCCTATTGCTGACTGGGAGGCTGTAGAAAACTGATCATCATAGTTATGGATTTCTGGATAGAAGGTCTGGGTCACTAATATACAAGGATTTATACAGTATCTTTAAACAGGGCCACCTGTTTATTAGATCCATGGTCTTACTGGCTAGTGAAAGCTACCCCCAAATGATATGTAGTTGAGTCCATGTGGTAGGATTGCCCTCTTTGAGATAGGGGGTGGTTTCATTCACATTAAAAAAGACCCCTTTATGGTATGCCTCCTCTTCAAGAGTCTACCATTGGACTTAAAACTCTTGGACATTTTTCACTGAACCTTCAACATTTTCTTCTCATAATAGTTGTTGAGAAGAAAGTTGAATTGCAGCTTCAGATGTCCCTGGGGCAAATGGATTACTTAGCCCTTTTTCACCATGTTTCAGACTGGGACATAACACTGAGACAGCATTGACTGTGCAATTGAGACAGGAATGTGGCAACTATCCTGTATATCTCTCAGCTCCTATCAATACCATCCATTGTGGTATGCATTCATTATGCATACAAAGAGTGGAGGCGTGTGTGGTCTAGCAGAGGGGAAAAGGTGGCAAAAGCCTTTTATACGGGGTGCAGCAAGTCCTGAAACTCTCATTCCTCCTGTTTAATATCCACAGGAAGTTAGGGGATGAGGTAATCCATTAGTTGGGGTGAATTATCATGAACATGATAAAAATAGCAGTTGTATATCTCAACCCTGAGCTGATCAAGTAGTGCTATCAACATTTTTGTCCCAGTCCCTACCAAGATTCAATGGCTTACCTAAATCCAGGGATTCTCCATCTTTTGTCCTTAATGGTGTTGTGCCACCTTTTTCAGATTGATATGTAATTTTGGGGTCCTCCTGGAGTTGCATTCCCCTGTGTCAATAGCTGCTTCCTGAGCTGTACTGATTACTAAAATACTTCTGTGTTCAATTCAAGGTTCTGATTATTACTTATAAAGGCTTGCATAGCACAGGGCTTGGTTATTTGAGGGACCGTTTGTTTCTGCCTGTCCTGTGCAATCAAATACAATTGGTATACTTCAGATTCAACAATTAAACAGCATCACCCAATGGGATACAGGAAATGAGCCTTCTCTATTGTGGCCTCTGGCCCCTGGAACAACAAACCACAGATTCAAATGGCCCCTGCCTTGATCTTGTGATCTTGTTTAAACAAGTCATGAAAACTAGTTCTTTCCTGAAGCTCTGGGCTAGGGAGTTGTGTGGGGCTATGATGTCATTGTTCTCTCTTTTGTACTGGTTATAATGCTTTTGATGGTTTTTAATATTGCATGTTGTTCAAAGTCATTATGTAATCAAGAAGCTTTAGAAACATAATAAATACATGATTACAAGTAAAAGAAAAAAACAATTTTGAGTAATAACCTTTGTCTTCCTGTTGCTCTTTAGTTATTCTGAGCCTGGAATACTCAAAATCTGCAGGCTACCATGAAACAAGTTTCTTTTTCAAATAATATATACATTGTAACAAGGCTTTTTTTCTAAAAAAAAAAAAAAGGTGCCGGAACTCTCATCTTGTTAATCTTTTATTTATATAATTTTAATTATATATCTTTTATATAATTAAACAATTATATATTCAATTCTTAACATACATTTAATTTATTGTATTTAAGGCAAATGTTCATAGAAAATTCCAAACTTTTGTCCAATTCTCGTCTGGCAAATCTTGACTCCTTTCCTTGCTCTTAGTATATATGGCCGAATGTCGTCCTCTGAGTAACCACAGATCAACGTACTTTGAAGGATTGAAAAGTCTCAGAGGTGGTCCGACAAGTTTGATGAAGTGCTGAAATTGTCTTAGTCTTTAATGAAGCTCTTGTTGGGGTGGCAATTAGATTCATCTGTGAAAACCCACGTTCACATTCACTTGAAGAAATAGGAATGGTATTCAGAGTCCGTATCAAATGCAACAGTTTTTCTGGATATGTCTTTTCGAGAACGTACAGGTGATTGCTTACATGAAAAGAGCATGATAAGGGGAGGGGGAAAAGGAGTTATGGTGGAACCTGGGTTGTGTTGTGTATGAGTCATCATCTTGGAATTATTTTTGGTTCCTAGTACCAAGACCAGATCTCTTTGTTCTGGAAAGGTATAAAAGGTGGAAGACATCTTTCCTGGTTGTTGCCTTCATCTCTCTACCAGCCACGAAGAGAGATGTGGCCACCCAACTCTATTTTGATCAAAATAAAAGTTGTTTGCTTGCTGAAACCTCAGCTCAGGAGTTTCTTTTGGCTCTTTTAAATTCCTGAGTAATGCTGGGGCAATTGTGAGGCTAAGTGTAAAACCTTACATCAATAATACATTTGATCCCAACCTTCGGATCAGTCTGGTCATCTCCTACAGAAACTTAGTAATGGCTATAAGAGGCAACAACAATAACAATTGACTGAGATAGTCTGTTACAATATTTCTTATGTTTTAGGACAGGAAAGTCCTCTGCCTCTTCTAAGCCATGACCCTAGATCCCGGAGAGGTATCTTAAGAAGGGCTGTCTTTTCAGAAGAGCAACGAAAATCTTTGGAGAAAATGTTTCAGAAACAGAAATATATCAGCAAAACAGACAGAAAAAAACTGGCCATCAATCTGTGTCTGAAGGAGTCACAGGTAAAGATAGATTTGGTACAGTGACTTTCCCCTAGATAGTGCTTCTCAGAGGTGTGGACTTCAACTCTTCAAATGGCTGTTGTGGTTGGAGAATGTTGATATTGGAATTCCACAGATTTGGAGGGATGCCCAGGTTGGGAAAGGTTGTGGGAAAAATATTTAAAACTTGTTTTTTTAACAAGAAAACAAAAAAGACAATATGTGTAAAATAACCAGGATATATAATTTTCAACTACATTTTGAGAACTTACTTGTCAAATATGGGAATGAACTTCTCTTTAATGTATCAGAAAAGGAAAAGCCACATTTAGATTTGCTTGCAAAAAAAAAGATTGTATATAGAGGATGCAGGGGAAAATAAGAGCATCTTAATGGTTTAACCTAAACTGCTACTGTAGCTGAGAGGCAATATATAAGTAGCTTGGGTTAGAAAAAATGCTCATATGATCCAATTGAGTAAGTTAGCAATTTCTAAATAATAGCTCAGATAGGTAAGTAGGATCTTTAAGTAATACAAACATATTTCAACTTCTGAAGTTTGGTCACATGTGAAAGAAAGGGTATGGCTCCTCCTCACTGACCTCAATTCAGGACACATAATTTGCAGACTGAGAATTATGTGCACTTCCTTACAAACATGGTGGCAGTCCAATGAACCTTTCCAAAATTACCAACAAATTATAATTTCTGCAGTTTAAGGAAGGTAAAATTATATTTTGGGGAGCATTACATTAAATATAAGGGACACAGTGGCTCAGTGGGTTAGGACGCTGAGCTTGTCGATCAGATGGTCGGCAGTTTGGCAGGTTGAATCCCGAGTGCCGCGTAACAGAGTGAGTGCCTGTTACTCGTCCCAGCTTCTGCCAACCTAGCAGTTCGAAAGCACGTAAAAATGCAAGTAGAAAAATAGGGACCACTACGGTGGGAAGGTAACAGTGTTCCGTGCGCCTTTGGCACATGACCACGGAAATGTCCTCGGACAAGCGCTGGCTCTTCGGCTTTGAAACGGAGATGAGCACCGGCCCCTAGAGTTAGAAATGACTAGCACACATGTGCAGGGGAACCTTTAGGTAAAGGTAAAGGTAAAGGTTCCCCCGCACATGCGTGCTAGTCGTTTCCGACTCTAGGGGCCGGTGCTCATCTCCGTTTCAAAGCCAAAGAGCCAGCGCTCGTCCGAGGACGTCTCCGTGGTCATGTGGCCAGCATGACTAGATGCCAAAGGCACACGGAACGCTGTTACCTTCCCACCGTAGCGGTCCCTATTTTTCTACTTGCATTTTTACGTGCTTTCGAACTGCTAGGTTGGCAGAAGCTGGGACGAGTAACAGGCGCTCACTCTGCTACGCAGCACTCGGGATTCGACCCGCCAAACTGCCGACCTTCTGATCGACAAGCTCAGCATCCTAACCCACTGAGCCACCGCGTCCCTTTGGGGAACCTTTACCTTTACATTAAATATGATCAATATAATTAATTACATTTATAATTACATGAATCATACCTTTTGCCCTGCTCTGCCAATTTTGGGGGAGAATATGACTCCTATATGCTACCAAAAGCTTAGGGTTACTACTTTAAATATGATTTTCTTATGTTTCACATTAAAAGTTCTCATAGACTGGACTTCTAAAACTTGTTAGTATTATCCTAATTTCCAATTGGCATAAAATGTACTTGGGACTACAGGACTATCTATTTCCATCCTTGGTGTGACCATTTTTCTCTGACAAATTCATTCCTTATTTGAACTTCTTATTGGATTTTCCTAACAAGCTAGATGGAAGCTGGAGTGTTTTAAGCTAGGTAATTTTGGCTATGGTAATGAAAGGAGATGTCTTAATTTAATAATTGTAAAAAGTTTCTTTTAGACAGAATTACCTAAAGAATCTAAAAGACTTGTCTCTATCTCACAGGTCAAGATCTGGTTTCAAAATCGAAGGATGAAATGGAGAAACTCCAAAGAAAAAGAAGTGCTCTCAAATCGGGATCTGCCAGAGGAAGGTCTTCAAGAGATATATGTTTCCAGGGGTTTAAATTTTTCCTCCTCACCGTGTCCAGTCTGGGAAATGTCTCAACAACAATCAAGTTCAAGATGGCAGAATTTCCCAGAATGTGCTAGGAGACTGAGTAACAGAATTAGTCTGCAGCCACATAAAAAATCAACATCGTATTTGTATCAAGAAAGAGGCACCATAGACAAGGAACTCTCATAAGAACAGTGACAGTAAAAATGATGGTAAACCAAGTGAAATCAAATTAACTTTAAGGAAGAACTGAATTAGATTACATATTCCATCACTGGTTCAAATAAAATGTAACGCATTTATGTTGACAGAATTAATAGTTTAAGAAATATTCAGTAATTAATCTTCCTTTATGTTTCTTCCAGCTGAAATAATATCTTTAAGTACAGTGTGAGAGGGAACTACTGGTAAGTAAAGTTAAAGTGTGAAACAATACAAATAGATTTGGATTTTGCAATCAGTCAGATTAAATTAGCATTTCATTATATAGTCATTAATAGGAATAATGGAATTGAGGAGATCTTATACTGTATGACATTAGGTCTGCATCATTTTTGTTTTTTAAAAAAATAGATCAGGGTTTGTGATACATATAAAAAAATAGAGAAATAAAATGGAGTTTGATGATCTATCTGTACAGTTGCTACGGACACTGTGACCGTCATACATATGAATCAGTTGCCAAGCATCTGAATGTAAATCACAAGACCCTGGAGATGCTACAACATTCCAGCTGATCAGCTCTTCTTCTTGGCTCAGAAGCACCAGGATCAGCGCCAGGCTCCAGTTGATCCTGGTGATTCCGTTGAGCCCCAACATCCCCAAAGAAGCACTGATCCTGGCGCTTCTGCTGAGCCCTGACAGCCCTGCAGCTCCAGCCATCTCTCACTCAGGCTTGTGCGGTGCTGCCACCGGTTCAACTCATTCCCCTCCCCCACTACCACTTTTCTAGGATGGTCACGTACCACCTGCCAGGTGCCAATGTACCACAGGTGGTGCCCGTACCACTGGTTGAAAAGCCCTGACATAGAGTTTACTTATAAATAAACAAGCTCTAGATTAGTTTTTCTTTTGCTTTGAATTGAACCAGATAGGAGGTAACAGGTAACCCAAGAAAAGGATAATAAAGTATAAAGAAACAAATAAATAAATAAATGGTGGGTAACAATCTTGAGTCATTTTGGGTAGTGATTATTGGTGTTAAAATATAGTAAAAAATATTAAATCTAGCAATGGAACTCCAGATCAACTCCATATAATAGCCTAATGAAATACCTAGTTCCAAAAACATACTTCCCTTTTATTGCATCTCATCTGGAAACTAGAATGAGTTATTTACTCACTGTCACACAAAACGCTTCAGAATTGTCACTGTACATTGGGAACAGCTTGCCTTCAGCAATTGTGGGTGCTCCATCACTGGAGGTTTTTAAGTAGAGACTGGTCAGTAACTTGTCTGAAATGGTATAGGTCAGGGGTAGGGAACCTTGGTTCTTTTATGACTTGTGGATTTCAACTCCCAGAATTCCTGAGTCAGCTAGTTCAGGAATTCTGGGTATTGAAGTCCACAAGTCATAAAAGAGCCAAGGTTCCCTACCCCTGGTATAGGTTCTCCTGCTTGAGCAGGGGACTGAACTAAAAGACCTCCAAGGTCTTTTTTCTATTCTATTCTATTCTATTCTATTCTATTCTATTCTATTCTATT
>JAKJMR010018096.1:80615-112259 GCA_024449315.1 Daboia siamensis | reverse complement strand
TTGTTTCAAAAAAAATCTTCATCTGTTTTTTACACTCTTCCACATTTGACATCCTGCCCCCCTTAAAAATAGGAGAGATCCACCTGTAGAGAAACAAAACAGGTATAGAGATTAGTCTGGCTAGTTGGGATATTCTGTATGAAACTTCTTTAGCAGTTTGGGTGCTCTGACATGACGTTTGAGGACCCACTCATTTTGTGAGGAGGGAAAGTGTTTCCAGGCTACTAGGTATTGAGTTGCCCCATGATACTTCCTAGAATCTAAGATCTCTTTTATCTCAAAGTGTTGTTCCCCTTCAACCATGACTGGAGGTGGTGGAGGGGGAGTTTTGGCCGTAAGGATGACTGTTGTTCTCTTTTCAGCAAGCTGTAGTGAAAAAGTGGGTGTATTTGCTTGAGGGTTTTGGGTAGTTCTAATTCTACTCTAATGGCAGAAAGTGAAGAGGAACTAAAGAGCCTCTTGTTGCGAGTGAAGAAGGAGAGTGCAAAACTTGGGTTGAAACTAAACATTAAGAAAACCAAGATCATGGCATCTGGCCCTCTCAATTCCTGGCAAATAGATGGGGAAGAAATGGAGGTAGGGACAGATTTTATTTTCCTGGGCTCCAAGATTACTGCAGATGGGGACTGTAGCCAAGAAATTAAAAGACGCTTGCTCCTGGGGAGGAAAGCAATGGCAAATCTAGACAGCACACTAAAAAGCAGAGACATCACCCTGTCAACAAAAGTGCGTATAGTCAAGGCTATACATTCCCAGTTGCAATGTATGGCAGTGAAAGCTGGACCATAAGAAAGGCTGAGCGCCAAAGAATTGAAGCCTTTGAACTATGGTGCTGGAGAAGACTCCTGCGAGTCCCTTGGACTGCAAGGCGATCAAACCGGTCAGTCGTTGAGGAGATCAACCCTGACTGCTCTTTAGAAGACCAGATCCTGAAGCTAAAACTCAAATACTTTGGCCACCTAATGAGAAGGAAGGACTCACTGGAGAAGAGCCTAATGCTGGGAAAGATTGAGGGCAATAGAAGAAGGGGACAACAGAGAATGAGGTGGCTGGATGGAGTCACTGAAGCAGTAGGCGTGAGCTTAAATGGATTCCAAAAGATGGTAGAGGACAGGAAGGCCTGGAGGAACATTGTCCATAGGGTCGCGATGGTTCAGACACGACTTCGCAACTAACAACAACAACAACAAATTCTACTGTTACTGGGTTTATGATTCATTTGATTGGAAAAGGTCCTATGTATTTTGGACCAAGTGTTTTAGAGGGTTGTAGGGATTTTAGGTATTTTGTAGACAAATATACCATTTCTCCTACAGTGAATGGTTTAGGTTCAACTTTTTTTTATCTGCTTGTGTTTTGTGTGCTTGTCTAGCTTCATCTAAGGCTTTCCTAGCCACTGGCCAGGTATTTAGTAATTAGGATATCCATTCTTTCACTGATGGGATTGCTGGTTCATTTGGGGTTAGTTCTGGCATAGGGTTGAAACTTTGGCCAGTGGCTACTTGAAAGGGAATGTAGCCTGTGCTAGAGTGAACTGTGTTATTATAGGCAACTTCTGCAAAAGGGAGTAGGTCTGTCTAGTTCGTTTGCTGGAAGTTAATAAAGCATCTTAAGTATTGTTCGAGTACTGAGTTTGAATGTTCAGTTTGGCCATTACATTGAGGATGATGACTAGATGACAGTCCCTGAGTGGTTCCTAAGAGGGATAAAAACTCTTTCCAGAATTCTGATGTAAATTGCACTCCCCTATCTAATATGATGTGTTGGGGTGCCCCATGCAGTCTGTAGATATGCTGCATGAATAGTTTCACTAAATTTTTTGTGGTGGGGATCTTTTGGCAAGGGATAAAATGCACTTGTTTGGAAAACAAATCCGTAACTCTCCATATGACAGTATTCCCATTGCTTTCTGGTAATTCTACTATAAAATCCATGGATATTTTCTTCTATGGGGCTGAGGGATTCACCACTGGTTGTAGCAGTCTGGGCGATTTTCCTTGCAACCTCTTGGCAGCTACGCAAGTTGGGCAGCTGGCCAAATAGCTTTCTATGTCCTTTTCCATGGATGGCCACCAAAATTGCCTTTTAATTAAATATAAAGTTTTTACAAATCCAGAATGCCCTGCTGATTTTGTATCATGGCACAGCTACATGAAATAGACCCTCTGGGTGGCTGGTATGTATAACTTCTCCCCCACCCATGGCAGCCCATCTTTGATCATGCACATGTGTCTAAATCGTTCCACCCCAGGCGCCTAATGGACCCTGAACGGTTCCAGATGGTGCTTGGGTCTATACCTATCGCCCTCACTCACAGCCCAGTTGATGCCTTGGTGGATGCCTGGGAACAGGCGGCCACTGAGGCACTCAACTGTGTCGTACCTTTGCGACCTCTGACCTGGCGCAGATCCCGTTGGGCTCTATGGTTTTCTGTGGAGCTTCGGGAGATGAAGTGTCGGAGACGGGGTCTAGAGAGCGGTTGGAGGTCCAGCCATTCTGAATCTGACCGATTGCAGCTAAGAACCTTTATAAGGTCTTATCTTGCCGCGATGAGGACGGCGAGGGCTAATTACTTCACTGCCCTCATGGCGTCTGCAGATAATCGCCCAGCCACCCTGTTTAGGGTGACTCGCTCCCTTCTTAACCAGGAGGTAAGGGAGGATCCCTTACAGGGACGGGCTGAGGAGTTTAGTCATCATCTGACAGACAAAATCTGCCTCTCCTGGATTTTCTCGGACATTCATGCATTTTTGTTATACCAGCACGGACTTGTTCGCCCTCAGGGGTGTCCCCCTCTCCTGGGTGCGACCCGCCTTTCTTTCCACCTCCAACCTCGATGAAGGGCCCGATTATTGGGACCCTAAGAGATGGCAGGGCAGGGGCAAGGGCCCCCAGCATAAATCTAATAAGAGGCCCCTGGTTAATTTTTTAGTAAAATTTTTTGTGGGGTTAGGGAGGGGGGTGGGAGTGTGTCATGGTTTTGGAAATGGGGGGTGGTCCAACAACCATTGCTCAGGCCAGGTCCAGGATTGATCGCATGGAGGGAGAGCGGGGGTCGGTCGCCTCTGGGGCTCTGGAGCGGGTCGTGGGATTACCTATTCCCACGACGCTGGGGAATGGTAGCAGGTGTATGAACAGAGGGCCGCATCGATATCAGGGAGGGCATCTCCGCTATTTACAAGCGGTGAGGCGCTCCAACCCTCTGCTTCTTCCCCGAGGTCCCAGGAGCGAGGATGTGCAGCCACCTGAGCTCCGTCTGGTGTACCTGAATGCCAGGTCCGTTGCTAACAAGGCTCCCCTTGTCCGGGATTTAGTTGAGGGTGAGCATGCGGACCTGGCTTGCATCACAGAGACTTGGTTGGGCCCAGAGGGTGGTGTTCCTTTGGTTGATCTTTGCCCACCAGGTTTCCGGGTGCTACACTGGCCTCGGGCTCAAGGTAGGGGCGGGGGAGTGGTGGTAGCTATTAGGGATAGTCGGGTGTGAGTCTCTCTTTTTGAGATGTGTTCCTGGGGCGCAGTTGGGCTTGCTGCTGGTGTATCTTTCGCCTAGTCGCGCAGCGGCAGCCCTGCCTGAGCTACTCGACATCCTCTCGGGGTTGGTGATTGAGTTCCCCAAACTTATAGTTTTGGGTGACTTCAATCTACCATCCCTAGGAGGATCATCTGAGTTAGCTCGGGCGTTCATGGCTTCCATGACGGCCATGGACCTGATGGAAGTAATACTTGGACCGACTCATGTGGGAGGCCACACCTTTGACTTGGTTTTCTTATCTGGACAGTGGTTAGATGATCTTGGTGGGGGTTCCCCAATTGTTATGCCCCTGTCATGGACCAATCATCATCTCCTGCGGCTGGTCTTCCATTTTGCCACCCCCCCACCATGGGTGTATGGAGCCAACTAGACGGTACCGCCCCAGGTGCTTAATGAATCCTGAGAGGTTCCAGGCAGCGCTGGGGTCCCTACCTGCCTCCGTAGCTCACAACTCGGCGGATGCCTTAGTGGAAGCCTGGGAAAGGGCAGCCATGGAGGCACTTGACTGAGTTGTACCCTTGCGGCCCCTGACCCGGTACAGATCCCAGCGAGCTCCATGGTTCTCCGTGGAGCTGCGGGAGATGAAGCATCGGAGACGGGGCCTAGAGAGCTGTTGGAGGTCCAGCCGATCTGAATCCGACCGATTGCGACTAAGAACCTATATCAGGTCTTATCTCGCTGCAATAAGGGCGGCGAGGTCTAATTACTTCTCCGCCCTTATCGCGTCTGCAGATAACCACCCGGCCTCCCTGTTTAGGGTGACCCGCTCCCTCCTTAATCAGGAGGTGAGGGAGGAACCCTTGCAGGGTCATGCTGAGGAGTTTAGTCAACATCTGATGGACAAAATCGCTCGGATTCGGACCGGACTGGACTCCAACTGGGCAGAGTCTGACAACCAGAACACGGGCGGTCTTGTTGATGTTATCTGGGAGAAGTTGGATTCTGTGACCCCGGAGGAAGTGGACAGGATTATGGGGAGGTTGAGCTCCACCACATGTTTATTGGACCCGTGCCCTTCTTGACTGGTTTATGCAGCCCGGGAGGGGACACGAGGCTGGTTCCAGGCGGTCATATCTGCCTCTTTGAGTGAGGGTAGTTTCCCCGCCATTTTGAAGGAGTCGGTGGTGAGACCTCTCCTCAAGAAGCCTGCCCTGGACCCAGCTGTGTTAAATAACTTTCGTCTGGTCTCCAACCTTTGCTTCCTTGCGAAGGTTGTTGAGAGTGTGGTGGCGCATCAGCTCCCTCTGGTCCTGGATGAAGCGGATTATCTAGACCCGTACCAATCGGGTTTCAGGCCCGGGTACGGTACGGAGACGGCATTGGTCACTCTGGTGAATGATCTCTGGAGGGCTCGGCCAGGGGATATTCCTCTGTCCTAGTCCTATTAGATCTCTCAGCGGCTTTCGATACCATCGACCATGGTATCCTGCTGCGGCGTCTCAGGGGATTGGGAGTGGGAGGCACAGTTCTTCAGTGGTTCTCCTCCTTTCTCCTGGGACCTTCACAGTCGGTGTTAGCAGGGGGGCAGAGGTCAACCTCGAGGTCTCTCGTTTGTGGAGTTCCTCAGGGGTCGGTCCTCTCGCCTCTCCTGTTCAACATCTACATGAAACCGCTGGGTGAGATCATTCGTGGTTTTGGAGTTGGGTATCATCAGTATGCTGATGATACCCAGCTTTTCATTTCGACCCCAAACCACCCCAGTGATGCCCTCGACGTGATGTCCCGTTGCCTGGAAGCGGTTCGGGTCTGGATGGGGAGGAACAGACTTCAACTCAACCCCAATAAGACTGAGTGGCTGTGCATACCGGCATCCCAGGATATTCAGAATATTCCACCTCTTTCCATGGGGGATGAGCTATTACCCCCCGTAGATAGGGCCCGCAACTTGGGAGTCCTCCTAGATTCGCGGCTTACTCTGGAAGATCATATAGTGGCGGTGACTACGGGGGCCTTTGCCCAGGTTCGCCTGGTGTGCCAGTTGCGGCCCTATCTAGACCGGGATGCCCTGTGTACGGTCACTCATGCGCTCGTGACCTCTCATCTGGACTACTGCAATGCTCTCTACATGGGGCTTCCCTTGAAGACCACTCGGAGGCTCCAACTGGTACAGAATGCAGCTGCGAGAGTTGTGTTGGGAGTCTCCCGATACTCCCATGTTACACCTCTGCTCCGTGAGCTGCATTGGCTACCAGTTGTCTTCCGAGTGAGATTCAAGGTTTTGGTAATGGTTTTTAAGGCCCTACATGGCATGGGTCTGGAGTACCTCGGGGATCACCTGCTGCCGGCATCAACTTCCCTCCACCCTGTGCGTTCCCACAGAGAGGGCCTCCTCAGGGTGCCGCCGGTCAGAGAATGTCATCTGGTGGCCCCCAGGGGGAGGTCCTTTTCTGTGGGCGCCCCGAACTTATGGAATCAGTTGAGCTCCGGATGGCATCTGACCTTTGCTCCTTCCGATGCGATCTGAAGACCTTTTTATTTGAACAAGCCGGCCTGGCCTGATGGGGGATGTGTTGGGGTTTTTATTGCGGTTTTCATATTATTATTTATTATTTTAGCTCGGGCTTATATTTAATTCTCTTTTTGAACAGACTTCAATTCAACCCCGACAAGACTGAGTGGCTGTGCATACCGGCATACCGGGATATTCAGAATATTCCACCTCTTTCCATGGTTACTTTCACTGATTGCATTCAGGGCCCAGTAATCCATGCACAAATGCAAAGTGCCATCCTTCTTCTCCCTAAAGAGGACTGGTGCAGCCACTTTGGCTTTGGCAGGTTCGATAAATCCCCTTTCTAGATTTTTATTTATGAATCTTTCCATCTCCTTCATCTCTTTAGGGCTCATGGAGTACTGTCTGGGCTTCGCAAGTTTTGCCTCGGGTTTGATTTCTCTAGCACAGTCCATGGGTCGATGAGGAGTGTTCTGTTCCAGCCTACGACTATCCCAGTTGACTTCAAGATCAACCCCTTTTGTCTTTGCAAATGAGTAGGCTGGAAAAAAACCAACCCAAATTTATTTACAGTTCCAAAATAATAAAGTCTTTCAAACAAAAAAGCAGCAGAATATTTTCTTCAACCAAAAATAAATCATTCAAAACATCAAACAAGAGTCAAACAACAAAGAAGTGTCAAACAGATTAGCAAAAACAGACCAGGATTCTCTTAGAATGTCTCCAGACAGTTGCCTTCAGCACCCAGCCCCGCCCACACCTTCCCCTTTTATTATCAGTCCCAAGGTGTGGCTTCTCACTGCCTTCTCCTCCTCTCACTGAGTTGCCTCATTGATTTTCTCTGCTCTGCTCTGTTGGATTGCCTTCTGCTTCTAGCGTCTCTGAACAGATTCAGCTGCGACTCTTCTGAGTCTGACATCTCATACTCACACAGTTGAGCCTCATGAGGAACATGACTGGAGGGCCAGGCTGAGAGTCCTGTAGTGCATCAGAGCCTCCTTCTGACATCAAAGGCTCTCCAAACCCCTCCTCCTCCTCCTCAGATTCATCAGACTCAGCTGCTGGGAGCACAGGCTGACACTGAATCACAACAGGCACCTCCCGTCATTCCAAAGCCGCTTCCTGCCACAGCCATGTTTCCCGAGTCTCAAGGGCAGAATGCTTCACTGCCTAAGCCGCCCCAGGGGGCCGCCTTCACATACAATTTGGAAAGGCTAGAAGTTTTAAACCCACAGGACCATGTGCAGGCCTACTTTGACAACCAGAGCACGAGATGACAGGAGCAGGCAGGAGCGCCACTGTTATCCACAAGTCCCCCAAGACCAAGTGGACAGGAAGGAGAATTTCCATGACCAGATGTGCCAATCAGCCAGAGAGTCAACAGCGCACCATCTGGATCATGAGATCTTCCCTCTGGAGCTACACAACAGACTCCAATGAACCAAGCCACAGATGGTAACTGGACAGTGATGACTCCACAGCAAGAACAGCAGCTGCTACAGGACGAGATTGCCAGGACTCAGGGCAGGCTAGAGTCTCTACTGCATCAATGGGAAACAGCATCCCAAGGCGCCGCCTTCACGCTCAACCACGGAGGAGAATCTCAGCCACCAGATATGCCAACTGGCCAGGGAGCCAGCAATGCACCATCTGAACAACGAGACCTCCCTCAACAAGTAAGCACACAAGAAGTGAGGCCTCTTCAGCTTAATGTAAAGGCAGAGGAATTCAAGCCAAACCCTCAAGGCCCTTTGTATGCACCATGGCAAGTTACCCTCAGCAGACAACATGCCGAAGAAAATCACCAGCCAGCCCTGGCACATGTCCCCACTCTCGGGAGCTATGCACCAATTCTGCCCAGCTACACCCCCTACGCAGCACCAACGTATCATCAAAAACCCTGCAGAGGAAGGCTACATTTGGCAACCAAATGTATGCAGAAATTCTCTGATGAACCGGGGAAGGAATACATATCGTGGAAGCATGAGTTCAAGCATCCCCTCCACGATGAAGGGCCAACACCAGGCAACGAGATTGGGCTCATGAAGGCATGGCTGGGACCAGCATCTGCAGAGATAGTAAAGAACACCAACCTAGCTCACTTACAGTCAGGTCCAGAAATATTGGGACATCGACACAATTCTAACATCTTTGGCTCTATATACCACCACAATGGATTTGGAATGAAACAAACACAATGTGCTTTAACTGCAGACTGTCAGCTTTAATGTGAGGGTATTTACATCAAACTCAGGTGAACGGTGTAGGAATTACAACAGTTGGCATATGTGCCTCCCACTTGGTAAGGGACCAATAGTAATGGGACAGAATAATAATCATAAATCAAACTTTCCCTTTTTAATACTTGGTTGCAAATCCTTTGCAGACAACCACAGCCTGAAGTCTGGAACGCATCGACATCACCAGACGCTGGGTTTCATCCCTGGTGATGCTCTACCAGGCCTCTGCTGCAACTGTCTTCAGTTCCTGCTTGTTCTTGGGGCATTTTCCCTTCAGTTTTGTCTTCAGCAAGTGAAATACATGCTCAATGGGATTCAGGTCAGGTGATTGACTTGGCCATTGCATAACATTCCACTTCTGTCCCTTCATAAACTCTTTGGTTGCTTTTGCAGTATGCTTTGGGTCATTGTCCATCTGCACTGTGAAGCGCCGTCCAATGAGTTCTGCAGCATTTGGCTAAATGTGAGCAGATAATATTGCCCGAAACACATCAGACTTCATCCTGCTGCTTTTGTCAGCAGTCACATCATCAATAGATACAAGAGAACCAGTTCCATTGGCAGCCATACATTCCCATGCCATGACACTACCACCACGCTTCACTGATGAGGTGGTATGCTTAGGATCATGAGCAGTTCCTTTCCTTCTCCATACTCTTCTCTTCCCATCACTCTGGTACAAGTTGATCTTGGTCTCATCTGTCCATAGGATGTTGTTCCAGAACTGTGAAGGCTTTTTAGATGTTATTTGGCAAACTCTAATCTGCCCTTCCTGTTTTTGAGGCTCACCAATGGTTTACATCTTGTGGTGAACCCTCTGTATTCACTCTGGTAAAGTCTTCTCTTTATTGTTGACTTTGACACACATACACATACCTCCTGGAGAGTGTTCTTGATCTGGCCAACTGTTGTGAAGGGTGTTTTCTTCACCAGGGAAAGAATTCTTCGGTCATCCACCACAGTTGTTTTCTGTGGTCTCCCGGGTCTTTTGGTGTTGCTGAGCTCACCGGTGCGTTCCTTCTTTTTGAGAATGTTCCAAACAGTTGTTTTGGCCACACCTAATGTTCTTGCTATCTCTCTGATGGGTTTGTTTTGTTTCTTCAGCCTAATGATGGCTTGCTTCACTGATAGTGACAGCTCTTTGAATCTCATCTTGAGAGTTGACAGCAACAGATTCCAAATGCAAATAGCACACTTGAAATGAACTCTGGGCCTTTTATCTGCACATTGTAATTGGGGTAATGAGGGAATATCACATACCTGGCCATGGAATAGCTGAGAAGCCAATTGTCCCATTACTATTGGTCCCTTACCAAGTGGGAGGCACATATGCCAACTGTTGTAATTCCTACACCGTTCACCTGAGTTTGATGTAAATACCCTCACATTAAAGCTGACAGTCTGCAGTTAAAGCACATTGTGTTTGTTTCATTCCAAATCCATTGTGGTGGTGTATAGAGCCAAAGATGTTAGAATTGTGTTGATGTCCCAATATTTCTGGACCTGACTGTAAGCAATCCAGTTATTGCCCTTCAGCAAGCTTGGGAAAAGCTCGACAAGCGGTATGGCGCACCCGCACAGACAGAGGGTTCGCTCTTAGATTGCATTTACAAATTCCTTAAAATCAATATCGATAACCCTAAGCAGTTGTTGGAATTTGCCAACTTGCTCACACTGCTACAATCACTACAAAGCAAGCCCAACATGCTGAGGCTTGGCTGACTCGATCAGTTTGAGAAGCAAAAGCTTATAGTTAAAAAACTACCATGGCAGTTAAGGGACAAATGGGTTGATATATCTGAAGCTCACAAGAAACAGAATCCTGGCAAAAAAAAACAAAACAAAACACCCTTTGCTGTTCTTGCAGAATTTGTAGCCGACCAAGCAGAATGGTGCACTAATACCTACAACCTTGATGACACAGAAAAATTGTTTCCAGCGGCCAAACAGAACAGCCAGAACTCTGGTGCTACCAAGGGTCCATTCCAAACCTCAAGGGGCAAAACTCATATTTCTGTGCACAAGACAGAGGTCACAACCTGGCCAAAGAAGACTTCAGACAAAGTACTGCCAAGGAAAACTCAACCTGAACCTAGATAATCAGATAAAGGCCTGACATCCACTTCATAAATCTTCACACGCTCTGAACAGGTGTAGAGAATTTGGAAAGAAGTCCATGGGCAAATGAAAAGCCCTGCTCAAAAAGCACAGGATATTCTACAAGTGCTGTGAGTCTATGGAACACATAGCCAAAGATTGTGCAGCTAAGGTGAAATGCCACTTATGCAACAGTGACAAGCACTTAGGGGCCTTGCACCTGGACTCTAAACAGCCACAACAAGTGACCTTGACTCCTTCTACATCAAAGGAGCTTCAACATGGCTCTAAAGAGCACCCAGAAATGATCAAGGTCCACTGCATGGTCTGTGAGGGGTCCTGGTGGGATGGGGTTGGGGGTGGAGGCTGCTCATTCTGTGTGTGCTGGGGTGGGGTTTCAAATCCCCATGACGATAGGGAATGGCGGCAGGTGGTTGCACGGAGGGCCGCATCAACATTTGGGATTGTGCCCCCGCTATCTTCGCGCGGTGGCATGCTCCGACCCTCCGATTAGCACCCTCTTGCCCAGGGATGAGGGTGATCAGGTCCGTGAGCTTAGGATGGTTTATCTTAATGCCAGATCTGTTGTTAATAAGGCTCCCCTCGTTCGTGACTTGATCGAGGAGGAATGCGTGGATCTGGCATGCATTATGGAAACTTGGTTGGGCTCGGAGGGAGGGGTCCCTCTGATCGAGTTATGCCCCCCAGGTTTCCGTGTGCTACACTGGCCACAGGCTCAGGGTAGGGGTGGAGGGGTGGCAGTGGTTATTAGGGAGACCTTATGTCCGCGGGAGACCACCATTGTCCAGATTGGTGGGAGTGAGTCCCTCCTCCTTAGATGAGGCCCTCGAGTTCAGATGGGCTTGTTGCTCACATACCTGGTGCCCAGCTGTGTCCCAACAGCCCTGCCCGAGCTGCTCGACACCCTCTCGGGGTTGGCAGTGGAGTTCCCCAAGTTTATAGTGCTGGGTGACATCAACCTGCCTTCCCTGGGAGAGTCGTCGGAGTTAGCCCAGGAGTTCATGACTTCCATGATGGCCATGGACCTGACCCAGGTAATTCAAGGCCCGACTCATGTGGGGGGGTCACACTCTTGACCTGGTGTTCCTGTCTGGACAGTGGTTGGATGACTTGGGAGGGGGTTCACCAACTATTGTTCCCCTGTCATAGTCCAACCATCATCTCCTGCTGCTGGTCTTCCTTATGCCACCCCCCGCCGCTGGGCTGCGGAACTGACCAGATGGTTCCGACCCAGGTGCCTAATGGACCCAGAACGGTTCCAGATGGTGCTTGGGTCTATACCATAGCCCTCACTCACAGCCCAGTTGATGCCTTGGTGGATGCCTGGGAAAGGGCGGCCACTGAGGCACTCAACTGTGTTGCACCCTTGCGACCCCTGACTCGGCGCAGATCCTGTTGGGCTCCATGGTTTTCTGTGGAGCTCAGGAAGATGAAGCGTCGGAGATGGGGTCTAGAGAGCGGTTGGAGGTCCAGCCATTCTGAATCTGACCGATTGCAGTTAAGAACCTTCATAAGGTCTTATCTTGCGGTGATGAGGACGGTGAGGGCTAATTACTTTGCTGCCCTCATTGCGTCCGCAGATAATCGCCCAGCCACCCTGTTTAGGGTGACTCGCTCCCTCCTTAATCAGGAGGTGAGGGAGGAGCCCTTGCAGGGGCGGGCCAAGGAGTTTAGTCATCATCTGACGGACAAAATCGCTCAGATCTGGGCCGGTTTGGACTTTAACTGGGCAGAGTCTGATGTGGAGGAATCGGATGGTCTTGAGCATGTTATGTGGACTGAGTTCGATCCTGTTTCCCCTGATGATGTGGACAGGATTATGGGGAGGCTGAGTTCCACCACCTGTTTATTGGACCTGTGTCCCTCTTGGCTGATTTATGCAGCTCGGGAGGAGACACGAAGCTGGTTCCAGGCAGTAATATCTGCCTCTGGACTCAGCGATTTTAAACAACTATTGTCCTGTCTCCAACCTTCGCTTTTTGTCGAAGGTTGTAGAGAGTGTGGTGGCGCATCAGCTTCCTCTGTTCCTGGAGGAAACTGATTATCTGGACCCATACCAATCGGGTTTCAGGCCCGGGTACAGCAGGAGATGGCATTGGTCGTGCTGGTGAATGATCTCTGGCGGGCTCGGGACAGGGGTTGCTCCTCTGTCCTATTTCTATTAGATATCTCAGCGGCTTTTGATACCATCGATCATGGTATCCTATTGAGGCGTCTCAGGGGGTTGGGAGTAGGAGGCACTGTCTTGCAGTGGTTCTCCTCCTATATCCTGGGCCGCTCGCAATCAGTGTTGGCGGGAGGGCAGAGGTCTGCCCCAAGGCCTCTCGTTTGTGGAGTTCCTCAGGGGTCGGTTCTCTCTCCCCTCCTGTTCAACATCTATATGAAGCCGCTGGGTGAGATCATTCGTGGTTTCGGGGTGGGGTACCATCAGTACGCTGATGATACCCAACTTTTTTTCTCCAGCCGAAACCAACCCAGTGATGCCCTCACCGTGATGTCCCATTGCCTGGAGGCGGTCCAGGTCTGGATGGGAAGAAACAGGCTTCATCTCAATCCTGCCAAGATTGGCTGTGCATACTGGCATCTCGGACTAACCAGTCTATTCCATCTTTAATGATGGGGGGTGAGGTGTTGCCCCCCGTCGATAGGGCTTGCAACTTGGGCATCCTCCTGGATTTGCAGCTCAGTTTTGAAGACCATATAGGAGCTGTGACCAGGGGGGCCTTTGCCCAGGTTCGTCTGGTGCGCCAGTTGCGGCCCTACCTGGACCAAGATGCCCTGCGCACAGTCACTCATGCGCTCGTGACCTCCCGATTTCTACATGGGGCTGCCTTTGAAGACCACCTGGAGGCTTCAGCTGGTGCAGAATGCAGCCGCACGGGTTGTGATGGGGGTTTCCCGATACTCCCACGTAACACTTCTGCTCCGCAAGCTGCATTGGCTTCCAGTTGCCCACCGGGTGAGATTCAAGGTGCTGGTGATGGCCTATAAAGCCCTAAATGGCGTGGGTCTGGGATATCTGAGGGAGCACCTGCTGTCGGCCTCAAGTTCCCTTCGTCCTGTGCGCTCCCACAGGGAGGGTCTTCTCAGGGTACCGCCAGTAAAAGATTGCGGGTGGACAGTACCCAGGGGAGGGCCTTCTCTGTGGGTGCGCCTGCCCTTTGCAACCAGCTGCTTGTAGAGCTTAGGACTGCCCCTGACCTCCGCTCATTCCACCGGGTCCTGAAGACCTGGCTCTTTTAGCTTTCTGGCCTGGACTGAGAGTATTAATTGGGGTTTTAATTGGATTCTAATTGGGATTTTTATTTATTCAAGGTTAATGTAATCATTTTAATTGTTTTTAATTTTTGTAATTTTTGTATTGTTTTTTTTAAAAAACCTTGTGAACCACCCTGAGTCCTATGGGAGAAGGGTGGTATATAAGTTTAATAAATAATAATAATAAATAATAATTACATTCAGAAATGCCAACTTTGCAACCAATATTTCTCATCCATAACTATGGCACCCTAAGGATACCTGCATACATGCAAATGCTTCTCTGGGATCACTAACACAGCAGGGATTGCTTTTTCCTTCCAGTAACAGATTGCTGGGAAATACAAAACATGGCCTTAAGAATTCCAATGTTTGTTACAAAATTTTCTGGATGTGGTTGGAAAGAGGCCTAGAAATGCCAGCACAAATACATCACACTTGCTGAACGTGCACATGCAATTAATTATAATCTTCAATTATATGTGATATGTTATCAAGGAAATGAGCCTTGGTGGAGCAGTGGGCTAATGCCTCCTTAAGTAACACCAGCTGCCTGCAATTAGTGCAGGTTCGCATGCCACCAGGCTCAAGGTTGACTCAGCCTTCCATCCTTCCGAGGTAGGTAAAATGAGGACCCAGACTGTTGGGAGGCAATAAGCTGACTTTGTAATAATGCCGCTTGGGGTGTGTGTGAAAGCCCTAACAAGCAGGCATATACATAGAATGAAGGCTACTGCTAAGCTTGTAAGCCGCCCTGAGTCTTCGGAGAAGGGCGAGATATAAATGGAATAAAAATAAAAAAAAAATAAAAAAAAATAAAATGTATAGCCAGCAGATGTTTAGGGAACCTTTATTTTTCATACACTGTTCGAATTTTGTTTTAATGCTATGGTGATACACAATCAAATGTAGTCAGTCTTTTTTTTTTATCCCAAAGCATTTGTTCGTTAAATACAGTATAACAAAGTTTTGGATGATGGAATTATTTTTTATCTAAGGATAACTAATGATAACAGCTCTTAAATCTGTTATTTTATTTTAATTTTGCACAAAAGAATTGTATAATTTGCATTCATTTACAAATGGAATATGTTGTTAAAATGTATTGGTGTTGAAATAATTAGTGCACACATATACCTAAAACCAGTTTATTGCATTTGGCAATTGTACTAAAAAAAAATCTTGTTGTCAACCAATATAATTCATTTAATTTGAAATCAAGTGAAAAATTGATTTAAATTATTTTATTAAAACAAATTAATGGCAATTCTTTTATAAGAAGTTGCCTCAAACAAAATCAGTTTGACATGCCTTCTCTAGATAGTTGAATGCTCCAAAATAAATTCTAGACAAGGCCTGTACATGCAGCCTACCAAGTACCCTTGGACAGAGCACAGACTTTTTTTTAAAAGAAAAAGTAATAAAATCACCACCACTGCCCTGAAAGTCATGTTGCCTAGTGCCTCCATGGCTTACCATGACCACGAGCTCCAACACTGTAGATGCTCCTCTAGTCACCAAATCATTGATTAGCCCACCAGCATTCTTTTGCAGACCACAAAGATTTTTAATTTATCAGTGTGGGCCTTTCCCTTCTACAAGTTGCACAGACCTCTTCTAGATTTTCCTCTTGCCTTTCTGAGTTAACTCCTTAGTCTGTCATTGAGCAAGAATTGACTTTTTAGGGAAGCATATTATCATTTGATGTATATTTAATATATGTTCTACCTTTATTTACCAATTATATAATATTTGTATGCAATTTGTATGCACCTGGCATACAGGTTTGGGGCAACTTACAATATTTTTAAAATCTTAAGATTAAAACATAAAAGCAGGGCTTTTTTTCTCATAGAACGCTCAGAATGGCATTCTGGCACCCTTTTTTGCACAAAAAGAAAAAAGCTTTTGCACAAGCTATGCTACTCCATCTATTGGCTTTCAAAAGCCTATTGGCTTTTGAAAGCCAATAGGAATTGCTGCTGTGTGTGCCAAAAGACCTGGCTGGCAAATGTTGCACCGGTAAGTTGTCTGCAGCGAAGGCGATTTGGCAGGAACTTTGCATCCCTCCCTGCTGCCCAACTACACTATCTCAACTAGGTAAGTAAAAGAGGACAAGGAGTGGGAAGTGGGTTCTGCGGAGTCCATTGACACTCCTTCCTTGTGCTCCCCTGTGTCAGCCAGGCTGGTGGCCTACCTGATGCTGGACCTGTGTCACCATCACCTTGTCCTGCGTGCCTAAGTGGCTGCCCTGCATCGCCTGGTCCACACCGCCTCTGCAGCCCTGCCATATAGAGCGGGCCTCGCTGCTCCCACAGCACCAGCCATGCCAGCTCCAGCCCTGGGGGGCAGCCCGCCACCAACACCCCTTGCACCCGTGACCGCAGCAACGCTCCCCCCGCCCCCTGCCTCCTGGGGCTGCCAAGATGAGAGTTCCGGCACCTTTTTTTTTTTTTTTAGAAAAAAAGCACTGGGGTTAGGGTCAGTGCTTATTTTCTAAAAAAAAAAGGTGCCGGAACTCTCATCTTGTTAAACTTTTATTTATATAATGTTATTTATATATTTATTTATATATTTTAAAAAATATATATTCAATTCTTAACATAAATTTAATTTAATTGTATTTAAGGCAAATATTCATAGTAAATTCCAAAATTTTGTCCAATTCTCATCCAGCAAATTTTTGAGATTTGAGCCAAGTTTAATTCATAACTGGCTTTAGTTTATGGCTTAGATGGAGTAATGCAGGGGTGTCAAACTCAATTTCATTGAGGGCCGCATCAGCATTGTGGTTGCCCTCAAGGGGCCGGGTGGGTATGGCCAGGGTGGGCGTGTCCTACTGGGTGGGCGTGGCTAGAGTGCGTATGGCCTACTGGGTGGGCATGACCAACTCTACATCGTTCGCATCAAGGGTGCCTATGGGGGCCTGGGCAGAAATGGGACAGATCTGAGGGTCTCTGGCAGAAGGAGGGTCTCTGGGCCAGGGCCAAGGCAGAGGGGGCCGTTCCCTCACTGTTTCCAGGATGGCTTCACGGGCCACATGAAACCACTTCGCGGGTACATGGTACCAGGTACATGGGCAGACCATAAACCTTTAAAAGTGATGTGGAGAGGAATAAAAAAAAATCAAGATTGACTTCGAACCAACCTATATTAAAAGAAAGAGAATTTATAGAACTAGCAAAAAAAAATGAGCTCATTTTTGATGTGCTCATTTTTCTTCAAAAAAACCAAAAAAGAAGATACAACATTACAAAATGTATGGGACACACCCAAAGCATACTTTAGAGGTATAGCTATAACATACATGGCAAAAAACCTGAACAAGCAGAAAAAACAGCAGTATGTAGTATTAAAAGAAAAAATTGGAAAACTAGAATCAGAACTGCAAATGAACCTACAAAAGAAGAATCTGGAAAGAGAAATGGAAACAATAAAACACAAACTAAATCTGTTGGATTCAGAAAAATTGGCACAGCAAATAAAACAGCAAAACATTTTTTTTTGAAAATGCAAATAAACCAGGAAGATGGTTAGCTTATAAACTTAAAAAACAGAAGGAGAAGAAAATGATAAATAATTTAGTAGATGAAAAAAGTTGTCTACAATTTAAAAATGAAGAAATAAAAAAGATAATTAAAGAATATTATAAGAAACTGTATGAAATTCTGTTCAAGATGGCGGACGTGCTGGCGGGCGTGCTGGGCTGAGCTTTGCAAGCTCAGAAGTTAGGTGTCCCTAGGAGCACTCAGGGGTGCTTTTGTGCCCTCTGTGTTGGGGTGCAATGACAAAGAATGGATTAGATAATTATATGACTAAATGACAAGGCTGCCGGCTGCTAACTCACCGTTTGGCTGTCTGCCGGCTGTCTGCTGGTCTGCCGGCTCGTTGTTTGCGGCATCTTCCAGCTGCTTTCGGGCCGTTTTTGGTGGCGGCGTCTTCGGGTGTCCTCGGTGACTTCGGATGCTTCCTGGCTGTCTGTGGCGTTGGTGGTGGCGTTCTCGGGCCATTTCGGGCTGTCCTGGTGGCTCTCGTCTTGTTGTCGACAGCGGCTGTGGCGGCGGCGCCCTTGAACTCTTTCGGGCTGTGACGGCGGCGGTGGCGACGGCAGCGGCGTTCCCGGATCTTTCTGTTTTCGGTGGCATCGGCTGAGTTTTGGGCCGTTTTCGGGCCGCTTGTGCTGTTTGCGCTGGCGGCGGCAGTGTGTTCGGGCCTTTTGGCCCGTTCTCCCGGTGCCTGCAGCGGTTTTTTTTTTTTTCTTCGGCGGCGGCGACTTTTTGAGTATAGCGACAGTGATGGTGGCGCTTGCAGTGGCGTCTTTTTCGGCAGCAGCAGCAGTTCTGGCGAGGAAATGGCAGCGGCATGGACCTCAACTCGTTTTGGTCCCCTAGTTGCTCTGCTTATTCCAGATGGCCTGATATCCTTAGCAACCTCGGTGGTCCCCGAAGCGATCTGGGTTAGCCGGTTAGGTCCGGTGGAGCCCAGTGGAGCCCGGCTGAGTCTGGTTGTTCCGGAGGAGCCTGAAAGACCTGTGCTCTGTGCGGCTGGTTGGTGCCGATGGAGCTTGACGGGGCCTGGAGGAAGCTAGAAGGCCCGGAGGACCTGTACTTTGAAGACCGCGCTCTGGAAGGCCCCAATTATTGGACAATTGGGGGCCCATGGGGCTGCGGCCAGGAACAATCGCTGGAAGGGTGGAGCGGCGGAGGAACTATGGTTGGCATCTTGAGTTGCTGTCCATTAGCACACGGAACTGTCATGGCTTATTATATCTTTGCCCTATATGAATATCTGTCTATTTATCTGCATTTCATCCCCAAAGGATTCATAGGGTTCTAGGTTCTAGAGGGCGGCTTGAACTTACATCTGCTTCCCCTAGAGGTGAGAGCTCTATGGGGTATGCCTTGCCTAGAGTGTGTGTTCCAGACCACCCCTGGAACAGGTTCCGTGGCCGTCGTGAGAGGATGGTGGTTGGCCTGTTCTGGGTTCACCCAGCTGAGTGTCAGTGAAGCTGGGTGGATGGTCTGGACACCCATCTACCCTCTGTTTGGATCCTCCTTGATTGATTAATATGGGACTACCTTCTCCTGGATTTGCTCCTTATGCCTCGTTTCTGTTATACTTGCACGGACCTGTTCGCCCTCAGGGGTGCCCCGCCTTCCTGGGTGCGACCCGCCTTTCCAGCCACTCATAATTTCGAGGAAGGGCCTGATTGTTGGGACCCTGAGAGATGGCTGGGCATGGGTAGGGGTATCTGATATAAATTCAATAAGAGGCCCCTAGTAAGCTTTTTAGCTAATTTTTTTGTGGGGTTAGGGATGGGGGTGGGAACTTCTTTTGGCTGTTTGGATATGGGGGGTAGTCCAACAACCGTTGTTCAGGCCAGGTCCGGGATTGATTGCTGGGGGGGAGCGGGGGTCGGTTGCCTTTGGGGCTCCAGAGCGGGTCATGGGATTACCTATTCCCACGACGTTAGGGAATGGCAGCAGGCGCATGAACAGAGGGCCGTATCGACTTTTGGGAAGGCCTCTGCGCTGTTGACAAGCGGTGAGGCACTCCGACCCTCTGCTTCTGCCCTGAGGTCCCGGGAGTGAGGATGTGCAGCCACCTGAGCTCCGGTTGATGTACTTGAATGCCAGGTCTGTTGTTAATAAGGCTCCTCTCGTCCGGGATTTGGTCGAGGGTGAGCATGCGGACCTGGCTTGCATCACGGAGACTTGGTTGGGCCCAGAGGGTGGTATTCCTCTGGTTGATCTTTGCCCACCAGGTTTCCGGGTGCTGCACCGGCCTCGGGCTCAGGGTAGGGGTGGGGGAGTGGCGGTTGTTATAAGGGAGACCTTGTGTCCGCGGGAGACCACCGTTCCCCAGATAGTCGGGTGTGAGTCTCTCTTCTTGAGATGTGGGCCTGGTGCGCAGTTGGGCTTGCTGCTGGTGTACCTTTTGCCTAGTCACGCAGCAGCAGCCCTGCCTGAGCTTCTTGATATCCTCTCTGGGTTGGTGATTGAGTTGCCCAAACTTATAGTTTTGGGTGACTTCAATCTACCATCCCTGGGAGGATCATCTGAGTTAGCTCGGGAGTTCATGGCTTCCATGACGGCCATGGACCTGACGCAAGTAATTTCTGGACCGACTCATGTGGGAGGCCACACCCTTGACCTGATTTTCTTATCTGGACGGTGGTTAGATGATCTTGGTGTGGGCTCTCCAATTGTTATGCCCCTGTCATGGACTGATCACCATCTCCTGCGGCTGGTCTTCCGTTTTGCCACTCCCCACCATGGGTGTGTGGAACCAATTAGATGGTACCGCCCCAGGCATTTAATGGACCCTGAGAGGTTCCAGGCAGCGCTGGGATCCCCACCTGCCTCCTTCGCTCACAGCTCGGCGGATGCCTTAGTGGAAGCCTGGGAAAGGGCAGCCACGGAGGCTCTTGACCAAGTTGTACCCTTGCGGCCCCTGACCCGGTGCAGATCCCAGCGAGCTCCATGGTTTTCCGCGGAGCTTCGGGAGATGAAGTGTCAGAGACGGGGCCTAGAGAGCTGTTGGAGATCAAGCCGATCCGAATCTGACCGATTGCGACTAAGAACCTACATTAGGTCTTATCTCGCTGCGATAAGAGTGGCGAGGTCTAATCACTTCGCTACCCTTGTCGCGTCTGCAGATAATCGCCCGGCCGCCCTGTTTAGGGTGACCCGCTCCCTCCTTAATTAGGAGGTGAGGGAGGAACCCTTGCAGGGTCATGTCGAGGAGTTTAACCAACATCTGTCGGACAAAATCGCTCAGATTCGGACCGGTCTGGACTCTGACTGGGCAGAGTCTGACGATCAGGACACGGGTGGTCTTGTCGATATTACCTGGGAGGAGTTTGATTGTGTGACTCCAGAGGAAGTGGACAGGATTATGGGGAGGTTGAGCTCCACCACATGTTTATTGGACCCGTGCCCTTCCTGGCTGGTTTATGCGGCCCGAGAGGGGACGCGGAGGCTGGTTCCAGGCGGTTATATCTGCTTCTATGAGTGAGGGTAATTTCCCCACCGTTTTGAAAGAGGCGGTGTTGAGACCTCTCCTCAAGAAGCCTGCGTTGGACCCAGCTGTGTTGAATAACTTTCGTCCGGTCTCGAACCTTCTCTTTCTTGCGAAGGTTGTTGAGAGTGTGGTAGCGCATCAGTTCCCTCTGGTCCTGGATGAAGCGGATTATCTAGACCCGTACCAATCGGGCTTCAGGCCCGGGTACAGCACGGAGACGGCATTGGTCGCTCTGGTTAATGATCTCTGGAGGGCTCAGGACAGGGGATATTCCTCTGTCCTAGTCCTATTAGGCCTCTCAGCGGCGTTCGATACCATCAACCATGGCATCCTGCTGCGGCGTCTCAGGGGATTGGGAGTGGGAGGCACGGTTTTGCAGTGGTTCTCCTCCTTTCTCCTGGGACCTTCACAGTTGGTGTTGGCAGGGGGGCAGAGGTCGACCTCGAGGTCTCTCGTTTGTGGAGTTCCTCAGGGGTCAGTCCTCTCGCCTCTCCTGTTCAACATCTATATGAAACCGCTGGGTGAGATCATTCGTGGTTTTGGAGTTGGGTATCATCAGTATGCTGATGATACCCAGCTTTTTATTTCGACCCCAAACCACCCCAGTGATGCCCTCGACGTGATGTCCCATTGCCTGGAGGCGGTTCGGGTCTGGATGGGGAGGAACAGACTTCAACTCAACCCCGACAAGACTGAGTGGCTTTGCATACCGGCATACCGGGATATTCAGAATATCCCATCTCTTTCTATGGGGGGTGAATTATTACCCCCCGTAGATAGGGCTCGCAACTTGGGAGTCCTTCTAGATTCACAGCTCACTCTGGAAGACCACATAGTAGCTGTGACTAGGGGGGCGTTCGCCCAGGTTCGCCTGGTGCGCCAGTTGCAGCCCTATCTAGACCAGGATGCTCTATGTACGGTCACTCATGCGCTCGTGACCTCTTGTCTGGACTACTGCAATGCTCTCTACATGGGGCTGCCCTTGAGGACCACTTGGAGGCTCCAACTGGTACAGAATGCAGCTGCGAGAGTTGTGTTGGGAGTCTCCTGATACTCCCATATAACACCTCTGCTCCGTGAGCTGCATTGGTTACCAGTTGTCTTCCGGGTGAGATTCAAGGTACTGGTAATGGTGTTTAAGGCCCTACATGGCATGGGTCTGGAGTACCTTAGGGAGCACCTGCTGCCGGCATCAACTTCCCTCCGCCCTGTGCGCTCCCACAGAGAGGGCCTCCTCAGGGTTCCACCGATCAGAGAATGTCGATTGGTGGCCCCCAGGGGGAGGTCCTTCTCTATGGGCGCCCCGGAGCTATGGAACCGGTTGCCGGTTGAGCTCCGAATGGCGCCCGACCTTCGCTCCTTCCGTCGCGATCTGAAGACATTCTTATTTGAACAAGCCGGCCTGGCCTGATGGGGGATGGGTTTGGGTTCTTATGGTTATTTTAATGTTTGTATTTACTGTTTTTAGTTGGGCATATGTTTAATCTCTTTTTAACTTTTGTATTTTTGTATTTTTATATATTTGCCCTATTCACCGCCCTGAGTCCTTCGGGAGAAGGGCGGTATACCAATAAAATTATTATTATTCTTATTATTATTATTATAGAAGAAATTCCAAGAGAGAGTATGATCCAATATCTGGAAGAAAATAACCTTCCAAAAATTCCAGAAACCTGTAAAATTATGTTAGAGGAAAAATAACAGTGATGGAAATAACAAAGGCCATAAGAAGACAAAAAAATGAGAAATCACTGAGGCTAGATGGACTACCAGCAGAGTTACATAAAACCTTACAAGATATACTACGTGAACCGTTGAAAGATGTTTGTAATGAACTTTTGTTGGAGGCTAAACTCCCAAATACATGGATTGAAGCAAATATTACCTTAATACCAAAAGAAGACTCAGATTTGAGACAGATAAAAAAAGTATAGACTAATATTGTTACTGAATGTGGATTATAAAATTTTTACTTCTATAATGGCAGAGAGACTGAAAAGATACTTAACTGAATTTATACACTCAGAGCAAAATGGTTTTTTGCCAGAGTGGGTTTTATATTATCAAGCAACTGTATTAACATGGGTAAAAGAATGGATAACTCTTAGAAATAAAAGGCTGTTATATCTGGAGGGACATGATTTACAATTGGGGTGGCACACTATATTATGGTACGGGAAAAATAAAGTTCATAAATATTTCCAAAATCATTATATAAGAAATGCACTGTTAACAGTACGTGGAAAAATAAAATGTAAAATATATTTGAGAATTCCAGTGTGGTTGTCAACAATGGAATATACCCAAATTTAGTGAACTTTGGAAAAATCTGGACATATAATTCTAAAATCTGAAGGGAATTTAAAATCTAAACCAGGGCTTTTCAACCTTTTCACCCATTGTATCACTTTTAGGATATGGCAATATCCAAGTACCACCAGTCGCCTAGCAAGGTGTCAAAAACTTGATGACCAAAAAAAAAAAAAAGGAAAAAAGTGATGAAGTACAGGTAGTCCTCGACTTACAATAGTTCACTTAGTGACTGTTCGAAGTTACAACGGCACTGAAAAAAGTGCCCCCCCAAGCCACAGCTGAGCAAGACACCTGCCTGCCCACCTGGTGTGCTCTTCCTCCTGTCTGAGGTTTTCATTATTGTGAGCATTTCTGTTGAGGACTGGCAGCAGGGGTGGGGAGGGGAGGTGTTTGGTTTTTATTCCCCTGCCCATCTGCTGGGTGGTTGCAGCAGGTTTTGGTCACTTCACATTACCCTGGGAGACTGTGACCATCATAAATATAAATCAGTTCCCAAGCATCTAAATGTAAATCACAAGACTCTGGAGATGCTGCAACATTCCAGCTGATCGGCACTTCTTCTGGACTCAGCAGAAGTGCCAGGATCAATGCTGAGCTCCAGTTGGAGCCTGGTGCTGATCCTGGTGCTTCCGCTGAGCCCTGAAAGCCCCAAAGAAGCACTGATCCTAGGGCTTCCGCTGAGCCCTGACAGCCCTGCATCTCCAGCCATCTCTTGCTCAGGCTTGTGCCAGTTCAGCTCATTCCCCTCCCCTGCTACCACTTCTCTAGCATGGTTACGTACCACCTGCCAGGTGCCAATGTACCACAGGTGGTACCTGTACCACTAGTTGAAAAGCCCTGATCTAAACAAGAAATGGAAAATCAGAGTATCAATCTATCATGGTGGGCACATTTACAAAGGCAAGCTAGATACAATAAAGATGTTAAACTGTATGGATTTTACAAGGAACAAATGGTGTTTGATAAGATATTGTTAACTTTGGATGAGAAACTAATTAAGAAAATGTATAAGTTTCTGTTAACTTTGAAAATGGAAAGCGAACAAGTTAAAGAAACAATGATAAGATGGGTAAAATTCTTTGGATATAATATAGAATTAGAAAAATGGGAAAATTTATGGGAAAGAAATTACAAACTCACAATGTCAACTTCCTACAAAGAAAATTTATATAAAATGTTCTATAGATGGCACCTGCCACCAGCAAGATTAGTAAAAAAATGTTTTAAAACTTGTCAGATAGATGTTGGAAATGTAAATATAAGTCAGGCAAGTATTATCATATTTGGTGGACATGTGACAAAGTAAAGAATTATTGAAAAAAGATGCATACTTGTCTAGAAAAGATGTTGGGAGAACATGATAAAGTAGATCATAACCTACTACTTGATAAGATAGAAAAATGTGAGTTAGACAGCACCACTAGCATGGATTTGTAGCTGGCTGACCGGCCATACTCAGTGTGTGGTCCTCAATGGAACCACATCTACATGGAGGAAAGTGTATAGTGGGGTGCCCCAGGGTTCTGTTCTGGGCCCAGTGCTCTTCAACATCTTCATCAATGATTTGGACGAAGGGATAGATGGGGAACCCATCAAATTTGCAGATGACACCAAGCTGGCAGGAATAGCCAACACTCCAGAAGGCTTAAGATACAGGAGGATCTGGACAGAGTTGAACACTGGGCGCTATCTAACAAAATGAAATTCAATGGTGAAAAAAGTAGGGTTCTACATTTAGGCAAGAAAAACCAAATGTACAGGTATAATATAGGGGATACCTTGCTCAATAGTAGTAACTGTGAGAGGGATCTTGGAGTCCTAGTGGACAATCAGTTAAATATGAGCCAGCAGTGTGCTGCAGCTGCCGAAAAAGCCAACACAGTGCTGGGCTGCATTAACAGAGTGATAGAATCAAGATCATGTGAAGTATTAATACCACTTTACAATGCCTTGGTAAGGCCACACTTGGAATACTGCATCCAGTTTTGGTCACCACAATGTAAAAAAGATGTTGAGACTCTAGAAAGGGTACAGAGAAGAGCAACAAAGATGATTAGGGTACTGGAGGTTAAAACATATAAGGAATGGCTGCTGGAATTGGGTATGTCTAGTTTAATGAAAAGAAGGACTAGGGGTGACATGTTAGCAATGTTCCAATATCTCAGGGGCTACCACAAAGAAGAGGGAGTCAAGTTATTCTCCAAAGCGCCCGAAGGCAGGACAAGAAGCAACAGATGGAAACTAATCAAGGAGAGAAGCAACCTAGAACTAAGGAAAAACTTCCTGACAGTTAGAACAATTAACCAGTGGAACAACCTGCCTCCAGAAGCTGTGAATGCTCCAACACTGGAAGTTTTTAAGAAGAGACTGGACAGCCATTTGCCTGAAATGGTATAGGGTTTCCTCTCTGAGCAGGGGGTTGGATTAGATGACCCCCAAGATCCCTTCCAACTTTACTGTTATGATTATGTAGATTTTAAACCTGAACTTTTAAAATTAGGTGTAATGTCAGAAAAGACTAATAAACAAAGCTTATATTTAATTTTGCATGTCACAATAGTGGCAAGAATTATATTTGCGCAATACTGGAAAAATGAAGGAATACCATCAGATGAAGAAATAATCAAAAAAATACTAGAATGCACAGAGATGGAGGGACTGACTATAAGACTGAAAGAAAAAGAAGAAACAGAATATTATCAAACTTGGGACTTACTTTATCGATGGCTAGAGGAAAGAATAAAGGATTAGGAATTAAATATGTATTAGCAAATGTAAACAGACACCACATTGGTTATCACTCTATGTATGGAAAAAAATAATAAAAACTTTTACAAAAAAGGAATAATTCTGGTTTAAAGTCTCTTTGTTTTTTAGTCATTTTCTCCAACCATAAATGTATCTTGAGCTAAAATCTTTTTTGCTTTAGTGCATGTCCACCAGATATGGTAATAAGTACCTGGTCTTTGTTTACATTTCGAACACTTGTTTAAAGTATTTTTAAACATTTTTGCTAATCTCACTGGTGTCATATGACATCTGTAAAACATTTTATATAAGTTTGCTTTATATGCTGCTGCTTTAGTTAATTTAATATTTCTTTCCCATAACTTTTGCCAGTTTTCTAATTCTTCCCATACCACAGAAAGGCATGCCAACCAATTTGTAGGTCATGTCCCTCTAGGTATAATAGTCTTTTGTCTCTAAGCATTATACATTCTTTAAGCCATGTTAAAATAATTGCTTGGTAGTATAGCATCCAGTCCAGCAGTCCAAATCCTCCACTTTCTTTCGCTTCTTGTAGCATTTTCAGTCTAATTCTAGCTTTTTTCCTTGCCAGATAAATTTCAGTATTGTTACATTCAGTTCATCAAAAAAGGCTTTTGCCAGTCTTACAGGAATCATTTGAAATAGAGTATTTTTGGTAAAATATTCATTTTCACTGTTGCTATTCTCACCAACATTGAAAGCTGTAACTTTTTCCACTTTTCCAGATCCAATTTTGTTTTAGCAATCTTAGGTAATTATCTTCTTTTATTGTTACACGTCTTGCTGTTAGATAAATTCCCAAGTATTTAACTTGTTTAACTATTTGAAGATTTTTTTTCCTAGATTTTTTTTTGTTTTTCTGTTAGATTTTTTGTTAGTACTTTTGTCTTTTTTCTGTTTATTTTTAACCCTGCCACTTCTCCAAATTTTTCTGTTTTTTCCTTAAGTTTAGTGCTTGTTTCAAGTGGATCTTCCAATATAAAAACCAAGTCATCTGCAAATGCTTGTAGTTTTGTATTTTTCATCTTTTATTTCCAGTCCTTTAATTTCTATATCTTTTCTGATGTTTCTATTCAATACTTCCAGTGTTAGTATAAATAATAATGGAGATAGTGAGCATCCTTGTCTTGTGCCTTTTTTAATGTTAAAATTTTCTGTAAAATCTCCATTTACAATTATTTTAGCTGTTTGTTTACAATAAATTGTTTTAATTATATTTATAAAGTTTTCTCCAAAATCCATTTCTGCTATTTGCTGAAACATAAATTGCCAGTTTATGTTGTCAAAGGCTTTCTGTGCATCAAGAAATATTAAAGCCATCTGTTTCCCTGGGTGAATTTCATATTACTCTAACACGTCAAGAATCATTCTTAAATTATTTTTAATCTGTCTTTTAGGTAGAAAACCATTTTGGTCTCTATGTATAAATTCGGTCAAAAATTTCTTTAGTCTTTCTGCTATTATTGAGGCAAACATTTTATAGTCTACATTTAATAGCAATATTAGTCCATAGGTTTTTTTTTTTATAAAGATTGTATTAGTTTTTCTCTTACATACATGCATTAATTTTTCAACCAGCGTGCTGTCTGGCTTCAAAAGCGCTAATACATAGTCAATTCCTAATCCTTGGTTCTTTCCTCTAGCCATTTGTAGAATGACTCCCAGATTTGGTAGTATTCTGTTTCTTCTTTTTCTTTCAATCTCATAGTTAATCTGTCCATCTCTGTGCATTCCAATATTTTTTTTAATTATTTCTTCCTCTGGTGGTACTCCTTCATTTTTCCAGTATTGCGCGAAGACTGTTCTTGCTGCTGTTGTGATGTATAGAATCAAATATAAACTTTGTTTAGTAATCTTTTCTTGCATTATACCTAATAAAAAAAGTTCAGGTTTAAATTCCACATGCTCTCCCAACATTTTTTCTAACCAAGTATGTATCTTTTTCCAATAAGCCTTTGCTTTACCACATGTCCACCAAATATGATAATATGTGCTTGAGTTATGTTTACACTTCCAGCATCTATCTGACATATTTTTAAACATTTTTGCTAATATTGCTGGTGGCAAGGGCCATCTTTAAAACATTTTATATAGATTTTCTTTATACGAAGTTGACATTGTCAATTTATAATTTCTCTCCCATAATTTTTGCCATTTTTCTAGTTCTATATTATAACCAAAAATTTTTGCCCATCTTATCATTGTTTCTTTAACTTGTTCACTTTCCATCTCCAAAATTAACAAAAAATAAAACATTTTCTTAATTAATTTCTCTTCAGAAGTTAACAATATCTTATAAAATACACTTTATAAAACCTATATAGTTTCATCTTTTTCATATCTATTTTGCATCTGTAGATGTGCCCACCACGACAGGTTGATACCCTGATTTTCCAATTCTTGTCCCGATTTTAAATTCCCATCAGTAGTTAGAATATCTCTGTGTCCAAACTTTTTCAAAGTCTAGAAGTTTGGATGTAGAAAAGCTTCCATCATTGATAGCCACCCTGGAATTTTTACATATATTTTAGTTTAAATTTTTCTCCATACTGTTAACAAAGCATTTCTTATATAGTGATTTTGGAAATACTTATGAATTTTATTTTTCTCATACCACAAAAAAGCATGCCATCCCAATTGTAAATCATGTCACTCCAAATATAACAACCTTTTATTTTTGAGAGTTATCCAGTCTTTCTCCCATGTTAATACAGATGCTTGATAGTACATAGCCCACTCAGGTAGCCCAAAACCTCCATTCTCCTTAGCATCTTGTAACATTTTCATCTTTATTCTAGCTTTCTAGTTTTTTATTTGCATTGGATCAAAGTCTTCTTTGGGTATTAAGGTAATATTGGTTTCAGTCCATGAATTTGGTATTTTAGCTTCCAAAAGTATTTCATTACACAGTTCTCTCAAAATAGGACTTAGTATGTCTTGTAATGATTTATAAAGTTCTGCAGGTAAACCATCTGGACCTGGAGTCTTATCATTTTTTTTGGCCTTTTTATAGCCTCTATAATCTCCATCATTAATATTTTTCCATTTAATATATTTTGAATATTCTCTGGAATTTTTGATAAATCTGCTTTTTAAAATGCAGCTGTATTTTTTCTTTTGGAATTTCATCTGCATTGTAAAGTATCTTGTAATAGTCTTTGATATTTCTTAATTGTATCATTTTGAAACTGTAATTCATCTTTTGAGTCTTGCAACTTGTTTATCAGTTTTTTCTTTTTTCTTTTTTTGCTAACCATCTCCCTGGTTTATTGGCATTTTCAAAGAACTTCTGTTTAGCTCTTTTGATCTGTTGAGCCATTATTTCCATCTCTGATAGATTTAATTTGTGTTTTATTATCTCCATTTGTTTCTTAAGTATTTTCTTTTGTAGGTTTATTTGTAATTTTGATTCTAACTTTCTGAATTCTTCCTTCAACTTTAACTGTTGTTGTTTCTTCTCTTTATTCTTTTTAGCGGTATAGGTTATAGCCAACCCTCTGAAATATGCTTTAGCTGTATCCCACATGTTTTGGAGCGATGTTTCTTCTTTCTTGTTTATTTTAAAGAAAAAATCCATTTCCTTTGTCGCTAGTTGTATGAATTCTTTTTCTTTTAAAATAGATTTGTTCAAGGACCATCTTAATGTTTTCTTAGTTCCTCTCCAAGTCATCTTTATTGGGTTATGATCTGCCCAAACATTAGTTTCTATCTCAATTTCTTGAATCACCTTATTAAGTTCTAAAGATCTCCATATCACATCAATTCTAGACCATGATTTATGTCTATTTGAGTAAAATGTGTATCGTAAGTTCTCTGGATTTTTTCTCTTTCCATATACCTTGGATACAGAGTTCTTCTGCCATTTTTAAAATTGCTTTAGGTAATATATTTCCTCCTTTCCTCCCTTGTTTAGTGCTTTTATAGTCCAAAGTTCCATCTGTTATTGCATTAAAGTCTCCCATTATACATAGATTTTGATAGTTCAATTCTAATATTTTTTCATATAACTTTTTGGTAAAATTGTTCTTGTTTATCATTTGGTGCATATATTGTTACTGTTAATATCTGTTTTTGATCCATCATTATTTTCACCATTAATATTCTCCCCTCTTCATCCACATAAATTTGTTCATTGTTTCTTTAATGTATAGAGCTATTCCTCTTTTCTTTTGAAGTGCTAATGCAAAGTGAAGTTTACCAATCTTTGGTTGTTCTAACAACTTATACAATTGCCCCTTGGTGTGTGTTTCTTGAAGACAAATTATCTCCATTTTTAATTTTTGTAATCATGTAAAGAATTTTTCCCTTTTTGAGGGAGAATTTAGTCCATTTATGTTCATTGACAAAATCCCACTCTCCTCCATCTCTTTCAGTCATATCTAGGTCTTAATCTTCTAGTCGATGTTAACTGTCTCTGGTCTCTTGTCTTGCTCCTTCTTCTGTGTATGTGTTTTTAACTTTTTCCTCCTCTCTTGGTTTAACTGCTCCTTCTACTGTCATTTCTCTGTTTCTTTGTTTTTCTCTTTGTACCAGCTTCAAAATCACCTCCTTCCAGAAATACTCTATGGTTGTCAAAGAATTTTATTGCTTTAACTGGCATATCCAATCTATATCTTTTCGTATCCCAATATATTAAAATCACTTCTGGAATCAGCTATCAGAAATTCACTCCTTTTTCAATTAATTTCCTAGTTGGAAACTGGTATTCTCTTTGGGATTCTCTTATTCTCCTAGGGATTTGTTTGAGGACAACAATTTCTTTTTCTTTGTATTTCAAAAGTTTATCTGTTATTCTTCTCAGAATCTTGTCTCTTATAGATCTTTTGAGAAATCTAACATGTATTTCTCTGAGGACTTTATTTCTTCTGGCATAGTTTGAGTTGACTCAACAGATCTGGTCTAATTCTCCTTTCATTTCCTGTTTCCCAATTCCTAATGCGTCTGCCAATAATTCCATTATCTAGGACAGTGATAGCGAACCTTTTAGAAACTGAGTGCCCAAACTGCAACCCAAAACCCACTTATGTATTGTCGGGTTCCAGCTGGGCATCGCCCATTGTGTGGGTGTGGTCCATTGTGTGGGTGTGGCCACGATGGTAATGGCAGGCTAGGTGGGACTAAAAAGTTCAATCAATCAATTTCAACTTTGCAAGATCTTTTTTTTCCATGAGATGTTGAAATTGATTGATTGATTGAAACTTTTTTTTTTGCACACGGCGGCAGAGGCCTAAAGCAAAAAGGCTTTATAAAACTCAGCTGAAGGCATAGGACAGGGGTAATGGTGCGTGTGCCCACAGATAGGGCTCTGTGTGCCACCTGTGGCATGTGTGCCATAGGTTTGCCACCATGGATCTAGGAGATCCTCTTCCTTATCTCTCATTGGCTCCCAGTTGTCTTCCGGGTGAGATTCAAGGTGCTGGTAATGACTTACAAAGCCCTTCATGGCATGGGTCTGAAATACCTCAGGGAGCACCTGCGGCCGGCATCAATCTCCCTCTGCCCAGTGAGCTCCCACAGAGAGGGCCTCCTCAGGGTGCCACCGATCAAAGAATGTCGACTGGTGGCCCCCAGGGGGAGGGCGTTCTCTGTGGGCACACCAGATTTATGGAACCATCTTCCGGTCGAGCTCCGGATGGCGCCCGACCTTCGCTCCTTCCGGCGCGATCTAAAGACCTACCTGTTCGAACAAGCCGGCCTGGCCTGATGGGTGATGGGTGATGGGTTTTATAGCTTTTTATGTATTTTAACTTATTGTTATAGTTTTTGGGCATCTTGTTTAATCTCTTTTAATTTTTGTATTCTTGTTTTTTAACATGTATTGCCCTGTCCACTGCCCTGAGTCCTTCAGGAGAAGGGCGGTATACAAATAAAATTATTATTATTATTATTATTATTATTATTATTATTATTATTATTATTATTATTATTATTATTATTAT
>JAKJMR010018096.1:45333-80605 GCA_024449315.1 Daboia siamensis | reverse complement strand
ATTATTATTATTATTATTATTATTATTATTATTATTATTATTATTATATTTTGAAATCTTAAAAAATATGAGGCTCTTTCCATCTCCATAACAGCTATTGAGTTTTCTAGTTCTCCATTTATTTGCATCAACATCTGGTTTTCATCTTTTAAGATTTCAAATTTCTGATCAACCTCAGTTGATTTATCTTCTATTTTTTGGATTTTTTGTTGGTTATCTGTAACCATCTGTTTAAAATTTTCAAATTGAGAGTCCATGTTATTAATGTTTTGGTTCATTTTATAGAGATCACTTTTCATCTCCTAGCCACCATGTGGGTAGCGATTGCCTCTTGAATTGCTTGTAACAGCACTTGAGTTTCCTTTTGGTAGTTATTAGTCTTTTCTTGTTGGAGCATTGTATCACTTGATCTCTGATAAACTGAACTTGCAGAAGCAGAAGAGGGAGCGGAAATTCCTTTTTTCCAACTTTAGATAGATTGGAGATGCTCATCTTTATCTTTTAATCATGTTTTGTAATCCACCAAGTAAATCAGAATTTGTAATCCAATAGGCTCCTAACTAATAGGACAGGTAAATAGAACAAAAGGGAAAAGACAAAAAAAATACCCAAATTTGTAATCCAAAGTGTTCTGTTAGAAGAAATTTCTTGTTATTCACTCTATCAAAACAGCTTATAAAAATTCCAGGTCAAGCTGTATTTCTAATCCAGGGAAGTCAGGTGACTTCAAAAACAATTTTTATAATTGTAATCCATCCTGCAGAAAGGTAAAGGTAAAGGTTCCCCCGCACATGTGTGCTAGTCATTTCCGACTCTAGGGCCGGTGCTCATCTTCGTTTCAAAGCTGAAGAGCCAGCGCTTGTCTGGTCTCTTGTCTTGCTCCTTCTTCTGTGTATGTGTTTTTAACTTTTTCCTCCTCTCTGTGGTCATGTGGCCGGCATGACTAGATGCCAAAGGCGCACGGAACGTTGTTACCTTCCCACCATAGTGGTCCCTATTTTTCTAATTGCATTTTTACGTGCTTTCAAACTGCTAGGTTGGCAGAAGCTGGGATGAGTAACAGGTGCTCACTCTGTTACGTGGCACTCAGCATTCGACCCGCCAAACTGTCCTAACCCACTGAGCCACCGCATCCCTGTAGAAAAGGGCAATCCAAAAAGTGTTCTCTTTTCCAGCCATAATCTTCAGGACTGTAAATTCCAAGGACATCAAAGAGTTTAAACTATAAGCTGCGTCTAGGCATCCGGCCAAGTTTTAGAGTTCCAGTCAAAACAATTTAGTAAGATTAAAAAAAAAAAAAAGCAAGGTTAAATGTATTTCTCAGTTTTGCCACTAGATGTCATTAGATGTCCATTCCCACCAGACTTTAAGAAGTTAAAAAGTTAAAATAGGATGGTTTCCAAACAAGGAATAAAAAAGATTTATAAATGCAAAATTTTCACAAATTATCCTTCTTTTATCCCTCAATTATCTTCACAATATTGTTATAAGTCAGTTTTAATTTCCTCGAAGCTTAAACCTCTGCTTATAGTTCAGGAGGGAGGGGTGAAGAAAAGAAAATTCCCCCCTCCCTAAAAACGGGGATTTCTTGCTTTTGAGTGCTTTTTCCCAGAACTTGTATTTTTTGCTTGTAGAGAGGTAAGGAAAGTAGTCTCACCTGGATCAGCTGTTTTGCATTCCACTTGTTAGTATTCATTGTCTCCAATGATCAGCTGCTTCTCGCTGACTGCATGGGTATGGTCAGCCTTTCTTCCTGCTGAGTGCTGCTTTGGATCAAGCAGGTCAGCTACCGCTGGCCCACAATCTACAAAGTTTCACCCTTTGGCCAGTCGCCTCTATGGGGAGACCTTTGGTCCTGTTGGACCCTCAGCTGGTAGAAATTGGGCTTGAGGGATGAAGCTTCAATCCCCAGTGTCCATGTTGCAGCGAAATCACTAGAAACTCCCCTGCTAGTGTATGTTTGTTGTTAGGAATGCTGCTTTGATGCACACCAGAGCAGTCAGTTACTCTTCCTTTTCCATGATTGGAGAATATAGAAAAAGCTTCAGGTGATCCTACTTTCCCCTATGTTTCACCTTTCCTCTCCAAAGTAAAAAGAAAACACATTGGAAAAACAAATGTGGTGCTATAAGTTAAGACAGTGTTTCTCAATCTTTGTAATTTTAAGGTGTGTGGACCTCAACTCCCAGAATTCCCCAGCCAGCTGAGAGTTGAAGTCCATATATGTTAACATAGCTAAGGTTGGGAGACTGAATCTGACACTGCCCAGAGATTCCCATCACTGGTATGGAGGAAAGAATATAAAAGGTGTAATGTATTGGGCTTTGTTTTACTGTGCATACCACGTGGGATTTGAATGCTGGAAGGTTGCTTAAGCAGGGAGTGGGCTAAGGGCTCCCAGTTTCTCAGACAACCCATCTCCAGTGCCTCTAAGGTGGCAATAGGTTGCTTTAAACCTATTGGCCACCACCTAAACCAAAGCTATTCAACCTTTTCATCCATTGTACCACTTTTAGAATATGGCAACATCCAAGTACCACCACTCGCCTAGCAAGGTGTCAAAAACTTGAAAAAAAAAGGAAAAAAGTAATGAAGTACAGGTAGTCCTCGACTTACAACAGTTCACTTAGTGACTGTTCGAAGTTACAATGGTACAGAAAATAGTGCCCCCCAAGCCACAGGCAAGCAAGACACCTGCCTGCCCACCTGGGGGGTGCTCTTCCTGTTGTCTGAGGTTTTCATTGTTGTGAGCAATTTCTGTTGAGGATTGGCAGCGAGGGTGGGGTGGGGGTATTTGATTTTTATTTCCCCCGTCTACTGAGTGGTTGCAGCAGGTTTTGGTCACAACATGAGCCTGGGACACTGTGACCATCATAAATATGAATCAGTTACCAAGCATTTGAATGTAAATCACAAGACCCTGGAGATGCTGCAACATTCCAGTTGATCGGTGCTTCTTCTGGGCTCAGCAGAAGTGCCAGAATCAGCACCGAACTCCATCTGGAGCCTGGCGCTGATCCTGGCGCTTCCTCTGAGCCCTGACAGCCCTGCAGCTCCAGCCATCTCTCACTCAGGTTTGGGCGGTGCTGCCACCGGTACAGCTCATTCCCCTCCCCCACTACCACTTTTTTAGGATGGTTGTGTACCACCTTCCAGGTGTCAAAGTAGCACAGGTGGTACCCGTACCACTGGTTGAAAAACCCTGTCCTAGAGGCCAGGGTATAAATAGCTGCAGCCCTGTTTCCCAGTTCAGTTCCTGCAAGCAAATAAAGAATGTTCCTGACTGAACTCAGTCGCCTCATCTCTTCTCTCAAGCAACGAATCCAGTACACAACACTGGTGATGAAGGTGGGATCCTGCTCCTTCTACAGAGCTGAGAGTCACTAGGGGTGAGACCGGAATACGCCTGGTGGGAAAGCAATTACCCCCTCTATGGTTGGCCTAGCACAGCCATGCTAGCAACCATGAGCCCTGAGGAACAGTCCCTGGGCATACGAAGGAGCAGGACAAGAAGAAGACAATGAGCCCCAGCTGCGAAGACCTCAAAAAAATGGTAAAGGTCGGAAAGCTGGAAGAATTTGACATAACTCAGCCAGAAAGGTGGTCTTCATATCTATCCAGGGTTGAGAACTACCTCTGCACCAATCAAGTCGCCGAAGACAGCCTGAAGGCTGCAACGCTCCTGTGTGTTTGCAGCCCAGCCACATTCGACATCACGGAGAACTTGTTTGCTCTGATACCGCTGGAGTCCATAACATTCACAGACTGGAAGAAACGGCTCGGCAACCATTTCCAGCCCAAGTTTTCAGTAATAGCTTGGCGGCACGCATTCGAACAGAGGGTTCAACAGCCGGGTGAATCAGGGTCCAAATTCATCACGGCGTTGAGGCAGGCTGCACGCCTGTGCCAGTTCTCCAACGTAGAGAAGAGACTTCAGGACCAGCTTGTCTGGGGCCTCCGAAATCGAGAGTTGCAACAAAAACTCTTCGCCAAAGAGACTCTGTCATCTCCAGATGTGTTGAAGGAGATCATGCTGGACGAAGCCACCAGCGGGACCGTAAAAGCCATGCAGCCTGCCAAAACTGCACAGCATGAGGAGACTGTCCACCATGAGGACGCCGACCACACTGAAGACTCCGCTGAAAACATCGAAGTTGACAAGCTCCAACAGCACAATGATCAGCAACGTCGCAGTGACAATCAACATGGAATGTCTTACAAGGCAGGTCTCTTCCTTAGGTGCCCAGGGTGTGGTGGCCGCCACCAACGCGTGGACTGTAGGTTCTGGACAGCCACATGCCAGGCCTGCGGGAAGACCGGCCACATCACGTCCATCTGCAGAGGTCACCAGAAGGACCGACAATCAAACCGCCAGTTGGACATTTTGATCAGAAGAGGCACTGGGGCCCCGGTGCAATTTAGCGTAGGGTCTTGCTCCAGCCGCAGAAGCATTTGTTGCACGGGAGCTTGCAGTCCCATTAAGCCGAAATTTTGACTTCAGGTCAAGCTGCAAGGGGTCCCTTGCAAAATGGAACTGGACACAGGGTCAGCTGTGTCCATTATATCACTTGAAACATTCAAGTTCATCTGCAATTGCAGCAAGAGATGGCCAAGCTCAGGCCATCTGACATTATACTGACCGACTTCCAGAATGCCAGAGTCACAATCAAGGGTGAGGCCACATTGGCTGTTAAATTCAAGGGATTTTCTGGGCACCTGGATGTTGTCGTAGTAGGGGGTCAGTGAATGAGCCTGATTGGGTTCGATTGGTTTGATGCATGAGGCATCCAAGTCACTGGTATCAACCAGATGCAAGTCGTGAGTCTAGCGACAGTATGCGAGGAGTTTACAGATGTGTTTGACTCAAGTCTAGGAACTTACAAGGGCCCGTCGATAACATTTAAACTAGATCCTACTGTAATTCCTTTCAGGATTAAACCTCGTAGAGTGCCATTTGCACAAGATAGATGCTGAATTGGATAAGTTAGTCGAACAAGGGTACTACAGCCCGTAGATGGGGGTGAATGGGAAACCCCAATCGTCATACCACTAAAAGCCAATAGAGAGGTCAGGATTTGCATGACTACAAGTGCACAATTAATCGTGCACTCAAACAGCATGCATACCCAGTACCAGTAGTAAGCCACATCCTGGCATCACTGCAAGGGGGTACAGTTTTTGCAAAGTTAGATTTGACTCAGGCCTACCAACAGCTTCCTGTGGATGAGGCCACAACCACGGCACAGACTATTGTAACTCACAGAGGGGCTTTTAAAGTAAAACGCCTGCAATTTGGGATTAGTGTAGCCCCTGGCATTTTTCAAAGCAGTATGGAGCATATGGTCAAGGGCATTCCGGGGGTTTGCCCCTACTTGGACTCACTAGTGAGTCCACTGAGATGCTTGCAAGGAGGCTCAGACTCATCCTTCAATGGCTTTGTGAAGCAGACCTTAAAGTTAAGAAAAAGAAGTGTAGCATAGGAGTTCCTTCAATTGAGTTCTTGGGTTTCCATATCGATGCCAATGGCATCCACCCTGCCGAGTCCAAACTGAAAGCCATTCAGATAGCACCCAGCCCCAAGACAAAGGGAGAGCTTCAGGCATTCCTAGGCCTCCTCAATTTTTACCATGCGTTCCTTCCTAATAAGGTCGCAGTGGCAGAGCCGTGACACCAGCTCTTGGATAAAAACACTGCTTGGAAATGGACCAAGGTCCATGAAAGCAGTTTTAAGGCATTGAAGGCCCTGCTGTCCTCCAGTACAGTGATCACCCACTTTAAAGAGTCAATGCCATTGTGCCTTGCATGTGACGCATCCCCATATGGGGTGGGGGCTGTTTTAAGCCATTTGGAGAGCGATGGGACTCAAGTCCCAATTGCTTACTATTCGAGGACATTGTCCTCCACAGAGCATAATTATGCACAAATTGATAAAGAGGCATTGGCCACTGTAGCTGGGCTAAAAATATTCCATGACTACTTGTATGGCAGGGACTTCACGGTCTTCACAGACTATAAACCACTGTTGGGGTTATTCACTACTGACAGACAGACACCCCACATCTTGTCCCCTAGGACGTTAAGATGGTCCATCTTTTTATCGGCCTACAGTTTCAGGCTAATTCACAAACTGGGCAAGGTTATGGGCCATGCAGATGGCCTCAGCCGACTTCCATTGCCCGGCTCCGGCTCCAGTGGCTCGCATTTTGTCTATTCAGGATTTGCCTGAGTTTCCCCTCCATGCAGGGGATGTGGCTGCAGAAACTGCTGCAGACAAAGTTTTAAGCAGAGTGCTATCCTGGATTCACACTGGGTGGCTGGAAAACAGTCCTGGACCCAAGTTCCAGAGCTACTTCACATGTAGACATGAGCTTTCAGCTCACAAGGGTTGTATTCTATGGGGCAGCAGGGTCATTGTCCCCACTTCATTGAGAGACAGGGTATTGCAATCACTTCATGAGAGACATCCGGGCATTGTCAGGATGAAGGCATTGGCATGAAGCTACTTATGGTGGCCAGGGTTAGATAAGGCTATAGAAGCTCAATTACATGGGTGTTACACATGTCAGCAGTCCAGGCCTGAAATGCCACACTCTCCTGTCCATAGATAGAAGGAGACACACACTCCCTGGTCAAGGATTCATATCGACTTTGCTGGGCCCCTTAAGGGACAACTATTTTTTATAATGGTCGACAGCCACTCTAAATAGCTGGAAGTTATTCCAATCACGAATATGACTACTGCTAGGACCATCCAGGTGCTTAGGAAACTTTTTGCAATGCATGGGCTGCCGGACGTTGTAGTATCCCAGTTCACAGAAGCAGAATTTCAAGCCTTCTTGAGGACTAACCTCTTTAGGCATGCGACATCGGCTCCATTTCACCTTTCCAGTAATGGGCAAGCTGAATGGATGATATGCACTACAAAGAAGTCACTAAAGCACATAGTGACTGGTGATTGGCACCACAGACTGGCTGATTTTTTTGCTCTGCCAGCATACTATGCCTTGCACAGCAACTGACAAGAGCCCAGCAGAGCTTCGCTGGGGAAGGCAACTAATCACAAAACTGGACAGGCTGCACCCAGGCCGGGTGGCAGCAGACGCCTCTTGCCCAAAGCCTCTGAGGGGGTTACAAGTGGGTGATGGGGTGTGGGCCTGGAAATATGGGCATGGAAACTTGTGGGTGCCAGGCAGAATTGCTAAAATCACAGTGCCTCTCTGATACGAAGTGACTTTAGATGGTGGCCACAAAGTGAGGACTTCATTCCAAGTCTAATTCAAGGACCTCAAACTGGCAGCCAAGCCAAACAATTCACATGCTCTGAGGACCCCAGCAGTCAGAGCAACAGGGAGGTGGTCATAGAGGGGCAAAGCCTGGGTGTGCAACATGGGTCCCCTGATGGGGAAAGTCAACCCGAACAACCCGCTGTGCTAACTCTGCTCAAACAATGGACTCTGGGGTGGGCCAACCTGGAATGGTCAGCCAGAGGAATTCAAGTCATGGACTCAATGACCCTGGTCTACCCAGCCCAGCGGGCAAGCTGGTAGAGTGGGAGTTGCCGGGATCCCCCAGGTGATCTATGAGGATTTGTAAACCTCCAGCTTGTTTGCAGGATTTTGTCCTAAAATAATTGTGCTGTAATGTTGTGTGTGTCACTGAGATTGCTGCCTGCTCAGAAAAGTCTCTGTATTAGTGAATACTTTGGAACAATGCTGAACTTGTGCATACTACTATTTTGTACCTTTGTAAACTCTGTAATTGCTGTACTTATTTCTTTTGTTGCTATAATGAGTGTACATTCTAGGCAGGAGGAGTGTAATGTATTGGGCTTTGTTTTACTGTGTATACCACGTGGGGTTTGAATGCTGGAGGGTTGCTTAAGCAGGGAGCTGGCTAACGGCTCCCAGCTTCTCAGACAACCCATCTCCAGGGCCGCCATTGGCTGCCTCTAAGGCAGCAATAGGTTGCTTTAAACCTATTGGCCGCCACTTAGAGGCCAGGGTATAAATAGCTGCATTCACAGCCCTGTTTCCCAGTTTATCTGCAAGCAGATAAAGTATGTTCCTGACTGAACTCACTCACCTCGTCTCTTTTCTCAAGCAACAAACCCAGTACACAACAAAAGGCTTCATCATTTCTCTGTGTTATTCATAACACTTTATTAGTAGAACATCTTTGTTTATGTAATTATTCCTCAGTGAGATCTAGCTGTCAGCAGTTTAATCAAAGTAACAGGGATGTTTGTCCATCTCCTATAAGCTAAAAACAACACATAACACCTGCTATACTGTTAAGGAATTTGTTGTGCAGAGGTCTCCTTGTGCTACCAAAGAGTTGCACAGACAAGGAAGGGTACTGAGAGCAGCAAGAGTCACACAGTAAACATAAGAGTTCACTAAGTTGTAAAAGCAAAAAGTAGTTTACTTTTGTTGTGGTGTAAGAACAAAAATGCACAGTCAAAAATAAACAGTCCAGGTCATACACAATAGCAACAGTCCAAGGAGTAATCCAAACTACAAAGTCTTCTTACCAGTCCAGAGGTCAATACACAGTTCAGGTAACAGAGCAAAAACAATAATAGTAGAGAGCAGTGAATTCAGAGAGAGAAAGAAGCTACGTTCCTAGCTCTGTCTTATAGCCATGAGAACACTTACACACCCATTGGCCAATTAACATCTTAAAGACATAACATCATGGTTAATATATTTTTAACCCAACATTGTAGGCTAACACCATATGCCTAACATTCTCCCCTTTGGGTAGAATAATATATAACCCATACAATCTTATGCACACCCTTTCACAATTAGCATTGTGTTTCACAGTACTTTGTACCTTTGTAAAATGGTCTGCAATATTTACATCAGATGAATAATACTCTAGCTGTATTAATTTATCCTTGACACATTGTCTTACATTTAAATAACGAAGATCAGTATATTTGGATCTTGTTCTTACTGCAGCATTATTAGCCATCTTTATCGCAGCTTGATTGTCCTCATATACAATGAATGGATCATTTACATTTAAACCCATATCTAACAATAATTGTTTGTACACTAGCAGTTCTGTACACAACACTGATAGACATGAAAATTCAGCCTCCATTGTAGATAAGCTTATGTGTTTTTGCCTAATGGACTTCCATCCAATTAAAGAATCACCCAACATTACAGCCAACCCTGAAGTAGATTTACGAGTGCTTGGATCAGAGGCAAAACTCGCATCTGCATATGCAGTGAGGATTAACTCACGATTTGGCTCTCAATATAACGAGTAGTGAATAGTCTGCTTCAAATACCTTAATACTCGTTTAGCTGATTGCCAGTGTCTAACAGTTGGTATATTGTTGTACCTAGCTAATTGGTTTACACAGTAAGAAATATCAGGTCTAGTCCAATTACTCAGATACATAAGACTTCCTATCAAAGATTGATACATAGTCTTATCAAATACAGGACTCTCAACATTAGAGTCCTTAAAATCCATAGCCATCGGAGTTTTTGCTGGTTTACACATTTCCATATTGTATCTCTTTAATAACTGAGATATTTTACTGGCTTGCAAAACCTTAAAACCCCTATTCGTTTTTACAATATCTAACCCCAAATAGTGGCTTATTTCTCCAAGATTTCTAATTGTGAATTTATTTTGCAATCTTGAAATGATAGTTCGTGCTTCTAAATCAGTTTTTGTTATTATTGCAATATCATCTGTAAATAATAAGAGAAAAGATAATGCTCCGTTATATTCTCTTCTAAACAAACAAGGATCAGCATTACTGGCTACAAAACCTATTGCACTCAACTCATTAACTATACATGTATTCCACTCATAGCCTGATTGTTTCAATCCATAGAGGCTTTTCTTTAATTCCCAACAATCATGGACTCTATCATTGGTCAATCCTGGTGGTATTCTTAAATAAATAGTATGTTGCAATGGAGCATGTAGGTATGCAGTTTCAACATCTACAGGGTTAACCATATATTGGTTTTTAGCTGCCCACACTAAAGCAAGTAGTTGCCCTCAGACTGGGTGCAAACACTTCGTCATAATCCTCAGTAGTTTGGGCAAAACCTTGTGCAACCAAACGTGCCTTATGGGTTACAGTCCCATCTGCACCCTTCTTTATTTTATATATCCATTTGCAACCTATAGCTTGCTCACCAGGTGGCAGTTTTGCTTTCTCATAGAGCTTAAGATCCTGCAAAGACTTCAACTCCCTGTTCATTGCAGCTTTCCATGATGCCTGTTCCTTTTCAGGATACATCCTGATCTCATCATAGTTAGAAGGTTCTAAACTAACTTGACATATTACACTGGCTTCATAGAGATCAGGTGGACATCTGATGCGCTTTGAACGCCAAGGAATTACAGGGCTTTGAATTTTTGACTCCTTTCCTTCCTCTGATTCATTATTTATCTCCCCTATCTCCTTTTCATCTTTTATATTTACAGGAGATGTCTTATCATTACTAGTTATGTTATCAGAGGAGCCCTCAAACACTAGAGGATCAGTTCTTTGCTCTAACCTATCCCAACCAACATGCTCAAGGAATTTGGCACTTGCACTATTATATACATTAGTTGTGCCTTGTTCCCAGAAACGATAGGATCTATGATTAGCTTCGTAACCTACGAAGTATAATTGCCTAGCCCTATGTTGGCCTTTACTCCTGAGTTGTGCAGGAATGTGGACCCAAGCTGGGGCGCCAAACATGTGCAGGTAATCAAGGTTTGGTTTTCTACCATGCCATATTGTTTATGGTATTTTACTGGTAGAAGTATTAACAACTATATTCAGAACATGGTTTGCACATTTTGCTGCCTCCCCCCACAGTCTATCTGTTAAGCCAGAATCCTTTAACATGGTTCTCATCATGGCTTGTAATGTTTGCCCACGTCTCTCAACAAATGCATTATGTTGAGGCCTATAAGGGACAACGTTTATGCTCATTGCCAGCTGATTCTAGCATATCAACAAAGCGCTTGTTTGTAAATTCAGTGCCATTATCAGTAATTATGCACTGAACCTTTCTCTTTGTTTTTCTCTTGACGAATTTGAGCCAGTTTGCAAATTGTTGGAAAGTATCTGCCTTTGACTTAAGCAGATAACAAAAACCATATCTAGAGTAGTGGTCAAGTATACTTAAAATATAACATGATCCTCCTAAACTTGGTTTCATGGGTCCAATTAAATCTGCAAACACAACTTCCAACTTGTTTTGAAGCCATTTAACCTGTTTGCAGGAGTTGCCTTACTCTTTTCCTGATTACAGGCATTGCAATTCAAATACTTACTACATGGCTTCAGTTTAATTCCTTCTACTAACTCAACTGTTTTACATAGTGAGTTAAAGTTCACATGCCCTAACCGCCTATGCAATAAATGTATACATTCATCATGTGGCTTCTTATTCTCACATATTGAGTTAGATTTTACTGTACTAACCTGGTTACTTGTGAGAAAGAATAAACCATTTTTCAAATTAGCAGTTACGCAGGTTCCATTCCTTTCAATAGTGCATTGCTCCCCTCTGAATGTTACCACAAATCCAACTTTAACCAATTCCCTTACAGATAACAGGTTGAATCTTAGTTTAGATATATATAACATAGATAACTGTTCATTAATGCATGGACAATAGGAATTACCTTCACCAGAGGTCTTCATCTTTCAACCATTGGCCAGTGAAACATATTGGTTGCTGTTTTTCATATTAATAAACCTCTTTTTCACTTTAGTAATGCATTATGAAGCCCCACTATCAACAACCCACAATTCATTGTTTCTGGATGATGGTTCACCAGAAACAGCCAAACCAATGCTCTTCTTAGCCTTCCCACAGCTATTCACATTCTGTTTTCTAACCTTTCTACAGAATTTGGCTATATGCCCTCTAGCCCCACAAGAATAACATTTCTTGACGTTGTAAGCAGTGGTGAATGGCTGCTCCTCTCGTGCTGTGTCTCTCTCAGCTGTGTCTCTCTCACACCTTCTCCTGGACTCTTCAAGCAGTCTCCCAGTAATGTTAGTCAATGTCAGTTCCTCTCTGGTCAGGACTTCCAAAGAAGAAACAAACCCATCATAACTCTCATCCAAAGATGACAGAATAATGTAGACCTGATGCAACTCTGAAAAAATCAGCTCCTTTTCATGAAGCTCCTGAAAAGTTGCCTTCATGTAGTTTAAATGGGACAGCATATCTCCATTCTTCTTCAGACGAGCCCTAAACAGCTTATGTGTAAGGTGTATATGTGCACCCACACTGTCTCGAACATAAAGCCTTCGCAAAATGCCCCAACACCTAGCAGTAGACTCCTCACCACGAATATGGACAAGCTGCTGGTCATTCAGAGTTAGTCCAATAATGCAAAGAGCTTTCTCATTGTTTCGTTTAAAGTCATCTATCTTCTTTGCATCCTCTTCATTATTTGCATCCCAAGCAGTAGTATCTGGTGAGTTATTTACAACAGTCCATAGTCCTTCCTTGCGCAAAAGGAAGCAGCATTTCGTGGACCAGGAAACAGAGTTTGTCCCATCTAACCGGTTTATCCAGGAGATGCCTGACAACAGTTCTTGTGCCATTTTACACCAAATAGCTAACACAAACTCAGCTAGGAATACTGTGTGTACTAACTCTCAGTACTGGCCTGGGCCCATAACCAGTGTTAAGGAATTTGTTGTGCAGAGGTCTCCTTGTGCTACCAAAGAGTTGCACAGACAAGGAAGGGTACTGAGAGCAGCAAGAGTCACACAGTAAACACAAGAGTACACTGAGTTGTAAAAGCAAAAAGTAGTTTACTTTTGAGATGGTGTAAGAACAAAAATGCACAGTCAAAAATAAACAGTCCAGGTCATACACAATAGCAACAGTCCAAGAAGTAATCCAAACTACAAAGTGTTCTTACCAGTCCAGAGGTCAATAAACAGTTCAGATAACAGAGCAAAAACAATAATAGTAGAGAGCAGTGAATTCAGAGAGAGAAAGAAGCTACGTTCCTAGCTCCCTCTTATGGCCATGAGAACACTTACACACCCATTGGCCAATTAACAAAGACATAACATCATGGTTAATATATTTTCAACCCAACATTGTAGGCCAACACCATATGCCTAACATATACCATTTTAAATGACAGGTAGCTCTAATCTTAAATTGGTGTCACTTGTTAAATTGTTGTGATATATAATTATTTTTATCATTCTGACAGTCTTCCCAAGGGAATGGAAGACATAATATACATCTGTACAAACTGACAGCAACATCCATCCTCTAGTTCCTCCAATTTTTAAGATTTGTTTTCAAGATAAGCAATACTGTTTTTTAGCAAATCAGATGAGAGCTCTTTATCAATTGCTACAAAAGATGTAGGTGGATTTTTGCCTGAATGCTATAAGAAGAAAATAAAACCATCAGCTCATGTTGAAGAGTTTGAAGAATTTTAGGCTACCTTTCTTTTCTATTTTGGTTGCGTAGATGACAATTGTTAGAATACTAGTAGCAAAGAATTCTGCAAATATAAGAAACCCCATCATTCTCATGCCTCCTTTTGCTTTTGCTTTTTGTTTTGCTAATTAGCTCTGTCTTCTGAGGCAAATCAAGCACCATTGAAAAATCAAGTATGTGGGTTGGTTTTGCCAATAAATATTCAACTTAAAAACTAAATGTAAAAAAGCTTAGGAGGAATTTGCAAAGGCCAGGTACTCCAATTCTTGCTGGATTGCAATTAGGGAGACAGGTAGTGTTGTTTCTCCCCCAAACCCCTCTCTAGAAATCTAGTATGCAAAACTATGGTTTCAGTGCTACCAGTATATGAAGATGCTAGGTGTGTTATAAGTACAGAGTTTTACTATGGGAAATGTTCAGATACTTGATATTTTTAAATGGCCATGTGGACTTTTACAATGATATAATATTGGGATTAAAATTCTAATTAATGCTAATATTGGACTCATGTCATCTTTTTCTAAAGATTATGTCATAATGTAGCACTTTTAATTGACCCATCCTTCCCAACCTGATGGCTTCCTAATCACAAAATCCATAAGCCTTAATTATTAGTCATCATTTGTAGATAAATTTATCTGAATGGTACCAGGTTGAAGAATGATATAATTAGATTTTATTGTATTTTTTGCCTGATGAATCATTCTGGGAACTTGAACATCTGTGTAGCATTTTGTGTCATTTTCATTGCCATACAAGTAACTTTGGCAATCCATATTTAGCTGTGGATTTTATTTTATTTTATTTTTCACCACGGATCAACATAGCTGTGATTGCTTCTGATTTATATGTTTTTACCCCATAATCCCTTTAAAACAAGTTCAAAGAAGTTTTCTTTAACAGAAATGGTATTCCTTCCTTGGCATATTGCTCATGAATGCCAGTGCTTTGAACTGACTCATTGCTTTGAGACAGTGGTGGGATTCAGTCAGTTTGCGCCACTTCGACAGAACCAGTAGCTAATTTTTTGTTGCCTAAGCCCAGAATGGACTTCCAGAAGTGGCATCCACACAGAGAACTAGTTGTTTACATATTTGAATCCCACCACTGCTTTGAGCTGACAACGTGCGTCACCGAGAATAAATAAATCCAATGTTATAAATTCTTGAATGTTCTGATGACTGTGTAGGCAGTTCATATACTCAGCCAAATGGTAACAATTGATAGTTATCTGTCTAATGCTTCAGCTATTTAAGACACTTTCAGCTTAAAACAAAACATGGTTGATTTTTCCAAAAAAATAACAGAATATTAATAATATCTTTTTAAAAGAATAACTAAATTTGAATCTGTATCTAAAGCAGCATTCACAGCAAGTTCTGTGAATAGTTTTTCCAGGCATTGCATCTCCAAATATTATGTTTGCCAGAAATCACAAAATTTCAGCCCCGATAGCCTAGGGTATCAAGCTGAATAACAACACTTTATACACAGACATAGGAATAGATATGAACATGTTATAGGATCATCTGAGTTGGCCCGAGAGTTCATGGCTTCCATGATGGCCATGGACCTGATGCAAGTAATTCAGGGCCCGACTCATGTGGGGGGCCACACACTCGATCTGGTTTTTCTATCTGGACGGTGGTTAGATGATCTTGGTGGGGGTTCCCCAATTGTTATTCCCCTGTCATGGACCGATCATCATCTCCTGAGGCTGGTCTTCTGTTTTGCCACCCCCCATTGTGGAGTTGTGGAACCATCAAGATGGTTCCGCCCCAGGCGCTTAATGGACCCTGAGAAGTTCCAGGCAGCGCTAGGGTCTCCACCTGCCTCCTTTGCTCACAACTCAGTTGATGCCTTAGTGGAAGCCTGGGAAAAGGCTGCCACGGATGCACTTGACCGAGTTGTTCCCTTGCGGCCCCTGACCCGGTGCAGATCCCAGCTCGCTCCATGGTTTTCCGCGGAGCTCCGGGAGATGAAGCGTCGGAGATGGGGCCTAGAGAGCTGTTGGAGATCCACCCGATCTGAATCCGACCGATTGCGACTAAGATCCTTTACTAGAACTTATCTCGTGGCAATGAGGATGGCGCGGTCTAATTACTTCGCTACACTCATTGCGTCCGCAGATAACCGCCCAGCCACCCTGTTTAGGGTAACTCGCTCCCTCCTTAATCAGGAGGTGAAGGAGGATCCCTTACAGGGTCGTGCCGAGGAGTTTTGCCAACATCTGTCAGACAAAATCGCTCAGATTCAGACCGGTTTGGACTCCTACTGGGCAGAGTCTGACGATCAGGACATGGGTGGTCTTGTTGATGTTATCTGGGAGGAGTTCGACCCGACCCTGTGACTCCAAAGGAAGTGGACAGAATCATGAGGAAGCTGAGCTCCACCACTTGTTTATTAGATCCGTGCCCTTCATGGCTGGTTTATTCAGCTTAGAAGGGAACACGAAGCTGGCTCCAGGCGGTGATATCTGCTTCCTTGAGTGAAGGTTGTTTCCCCTCCGTCTTGAAAGAAGCGGTGGTGAGACCTCTCCTCAAGAAACCTACCTTGGACCCAGCTGTATTAAACAACTTTTGTCTGGTCTCCAACTTTTGCTTTCTTGCTAAGGTTGTTGAGAGTGTGGTAGCGCATCAGCTCCCTTCGGTCCTGGAGGAAACTGACTATCTGGACCCGTACCAATGGGGTTTCAGGCCCAGGCACAGCACGGAGATGGCATTGGTCGCCCTGGTGAATGATCTCTGGAGGGCTCGGGACAGAGGTTGTTCCTCTGTCCTATTCCTACTAGATCTCTCAGCAGCTTTTGATTACCATCGACCATGGTATCTTGCTGCAGCGTCTCAGAGGATTGGGAGTGGGAGGTACGGTTCTTCAGTGGTTCTCCTCCTACCTCCTGGGACGTTCGCAGTCGGTGTTGGCAGGGGGACAGAGATCGAGCTCGAGGCCTCTCGTTTGTGGAGTTCCTCAGGGGTCAGTCCTCTCGCCTCTCCTGTTCAACATCTATATGAAACCTCTGGGTGAGATCATTTGTGGCTTTGGAGTTACCCAGCTTTTCATTTCATTTCAACCCCAGTGATGCCCTCGACGTGATGTCCCGTTGCCTGGAGGCGGTCCGGGTCTGGATGGGGAGGAACAGGCTTCGGCTCAACCCTGACAAGATGGAGTGGCTGTACGTGCCAGCATCTCAGGAAACTCAGATCATTCCATCTCTCACTACGGGAGATGATTTATTACCTCCCATAGATAGAGCTCGCAACTTGGGAGTTCTCTTACATTCACAGCTCTCTTTAGAAGATCATATATTAACTGTGACTAGGGGAGCCTTCGCTCAGTTACACCTGGTGCGCCAATTACGGTCCTATCTAGACCGTGATGCCTTATGTACAGTCACTCATGCGCTCGTGACCTCTCGATTAGACTACTGCAATGCTCTCTACATGGGGCTGCCCTTGAGAACCACTCGGAGGCTCCAACTGGTGCAGAATGCAGCCGCGCGAGTTGTGTTGGGGGTCTCCCGATACTCCCATATTACACCTCTGCTCCATGAGCTGCAATGGCTTCCAGTTGCCTTCTGGGTGAGATTCAAGGTACTGGTTATGACCTACAAAGCCCTACATGGCATGGGTCCGGAGTACCTTAGGGAGCACCTGCGACCAGCATCAACTTCCCTCCGCCCAGTGCGCTCCCACAGGGAGGGCCTCCTCAGGGTGCCGCCGTTCAGAGAATGCCGTCTGGTGACCCCCAGGGGGAGGGCATTCTCTGTGGGTGCGCCTGACCTGTGGAACCGTTTACCGGTTGAACTCTGGATGGCTCCCAACCTACACTCCTTCCGACGTGACCTAAAAACCTATTTGTTTGAAAAATCCGGCATGGTCTGATGGGTCTTGTTTTATTAGTGTTTTAATGTAATTTATCTTCTGCATTTGGGCACTAGGGTTTAATTTGTCTTCAATTTCTGTATTTGGGCATTGATATTTATGTCCCTGTTCACCGCCCTGAGTCCTTCGGGAGAAGGGCGGTATACAAATTAAATAAATAAATAAATAAATAATAAATATTCATTTTGTTTCGATTCTGCAGCTGATGGAAAAATAAAAAAATACAATATTTTCATAACTAACAGGAAAGATGGAATTGGAGATGGTGGTAGAGGTTTAGCAGAATTAGTCTCACTATATGGTTAAGAATTATGCCCAGATTTCTGCACAATTGTGTTTATACTAAACAGAATACAAATGGTTATCTAATATCTCTTTTTTATTTCCTTTATAAAATCTTAATATAGAGTCACATAATCTCAATTTTCTCAAGCAGAAGTTCTGGGAAAAGATTTTTCTGAAATTTTAAATAATTACTATTAGATAGACCAACTTTTTATAATCTGGTATCCTCCGGTTGTGTTGGCATTCAACTTGTGATTAACAGACAAATAGCTTTGGGACATACTGGCTGGAATATTTGGATACTGGATGTCAAGATACCTATAGGGAACCAGAATGGGAAAACTAAAACTAAAATAAACAATACAGGATTAGATGGATGAATGGTTTGGTTCTTCAGAAAACAATTTAACACATTCATGTTCATTCTTAGAAAATTGAGAACACGTTACATGCACATTACATATTGTGAAATTATAATACCATTGGGTGAGAATTAGTTCTAACTGAAGCAAACATATGGAAATTAATGGGTTTAAATTAGGTGGATTCATTATTAACAATTGATTTCAGTGGGTCTGCTGTAAATATGACTAAAATCCGAATGCCACAATTGATTGTTTCTATGTTCACAGTAGGGATGCGGTGGCTCAGTGGGTTAAGACGCTGAGCTTGTCGATCAGAAGGTCGGCAGTTTGGCGGGTCGAATCACGAGTGCCGCGTAGCAGAGTGAGCGCCTGTTACTCGTCCCAGCTTCTCCCCACCTAGCAGTTCGAAAGCATGTAAAAATGCAAGTAGAAAAATAGGGACCACTATGGTGGGAAGGTAACAGCGTTCCGTGCGCCTTTGGCGTCTAGTCATGCCGGCCACATGACCACGGAGAAGTCCTCGGACAAGTGCTGGCTCTTTGGCTTTGAAATGGAGATGAGCACCAGCCCCTAGAGTCGGAAACGACTAGTACACATGTGTGGGGGAACCTTTACCTTTACCTTTACCATGTTCACAGTCTATTCAGTCAAAGCTGACTTCCATATTGACTCAGCAATTTAATTTATGATACTCTAGCTAGTCTGGAATATTGCTGCTATGATAAAGACAAATATAAACTCTCTACAGAGCAAAGTATGTTCAGCATGCTGGTGATTGAATTGACCTTGGACTCCACATTTATTTTTGAAGGAGCTTAATAATTTGTCTCAAATTGTTATAACAATAGCTGCAATCTCCATTTTCTTCTAACAGCTTTTCATTCATCTGTTTTCTCAGTCACCCCTGCTATTAAATGATTGTAGAAGATGAATAGCTGTGACATTCCTTGGTGTTACATGTTATACTAATGGGTGACTTTAATGCAAGAATATGAAGAACAATATCTGGAGAAAAAGTGACTTGCCCGTATGGAAGTGGTGAACGAGATAATAGAGGTGACAAACTAGTAGATTTTGCTGAAGGACAGGAACTTTATATGATTTCACTTTACAAGAAAAAAGCTAGCAGAAAATGGACATGAAAGAGTGCATATTCATATGACTACATCATATGAAGTGATAAAACCATATTCTGTAATAGCACTGTCATCTCTCATTTTAATGTTGGAAATAACCATAGAATGGCATGAGCTAAAGTGAAGATAAGACTGTCAAAAAGAGCATATGATAAAGACGTCATGAAAAACAAAAATAAAGAAGGATAAGGTGTTAGAGGAGAACAGTAATTTTGAGATTAAACTATCAAATTGTTTTGCTGTAATGCAAGATTTAGAAGAGATGAACATTATGGACCAAAATGAACAAATAGTCAAAAATGGCCTTGACTCTGCTATATCTATAACACCACTGGAAAAACTTTTTACAGCCAAAAATCTCTGAGAAACTATTCATTTAATGAAAAAATGATACACAATGAATAAATGTTTGAGGAGGCGGAGTCAGCTGTCAAATGGAATGGCTGTGTTGAAAAGCCACTCCGAATGAGCGTGCCAATCTCACAGCTGTTTCTCTGTTCCCGGTGGATTTTTTAAAAGCCCTAGATCTCTCGGAGGGAGATTAGAAGCAGAGGCGCCCAGCTGAGCAGCTCAGGACAGTGGTTCGAGTTGCAGAAAGCAGGAAAGCCTAGTAGAGAGCCAGGTGAGGGAGACGGCCCATTATGGCGGCCGTGAAGAAATGACAGCTGTCAAAAATAGCGGTGAGCGAGCAGGACAGTGATGCAACTAACCTGGCATAAGAAACACTCAGCAAACTCTTGTAAGTGTTCCAGATGGTGAAATCTTTCTGGAGAATTTCACAGAAGAGAAGAGAAGAGGAGAGGCCCCAGAGAAAAAGGGGAATTCATCTCCCCTGTTAGATAACGGCGAGAAGAAGACGGGGGGGAAAAGAGTTCTGACCTTAAAGCAACAGGCTCACAGGCTGTAAGGACTGGTGACTCATGGTGGTTTCTCTTTCTGGCTCTTGCAGTAAAACCAAGAAGAAGTTTAACAAAAAAACAACCTAAACTAAAAGAGTGACAGTGTGGACTGAGCTGAGAGAGCCAACATCTTGAAGAAGAACTAACGACCAATTAGTATCAAAGGAGGGAAGAGTGATACTCATAACTTAAGAAGTGAACTATTTGTTTCAAAAAGTTTCTAAAACAAAAGGGATAAATGGTAATTGTTTTGAGAATTTAGACCAATAAGAATTAACTGAATATAACCTATGGTAATATTGATTTGGAGGAAACTATTTAGGAACAAAAAGTTGAATGTTTAAGGAGGGAGAGAAAATCTATTTGTCCCCTTGTTTTATATAATAATATTCATAACTGAACTGACTGTGAAATCTGGTTTTTATTGTTAAAGAACTGAATAATATTGGTTATATTATTGAGGTAATTCAATGGTTATATTATTGTTACATGTTTCTATATAGAAAAGTTAGGACTGTTTGGAATATGGACATTTGAAATTGATTACTATTGATTATTATGTTTTAGAAGCGTTAGTGTAATAGATGTAATAGGTTGGATATTGTGTTAGCAACAAAATCTAGCATTGTTAAGGCACTAGTGATTATAACCTTGGAAGAACAATAAATTCCCTAGGTGTGGTGGAGGGAAAGACAAAGATTGTGTATAAGTGGGAGGGTTGGCTGATGTCATTTAGAAAGATGACAAGCATCCCAAATCTCACAAGAGTTGGGACTGGAAGAAGGCAGATGACTCAAGCCTCATCAGCAGAATTAAGCCCAGTAGGGCAAAGATCTATAGAGGAGATGTTGCCACAGGAGAGACCAAGCTCACTTAAAGACATACAAGCAATATTACAATCCATGCAAGAGGTTATGTTGAGAAATCATGAGGATTTAAAAAGAGAAATAGGTGAAATAAGGAATGATACTGGAGAACTTAAAGAGAGGATGGGAGCAATGGACGGAAAATTTGAATGTTTCTAACAGCAAATATTGAAAAATGAACAGAAATTATTAGAAATGGAGGATAGAATGAATAGGAAAGAAGAGTAGATGAAAACAATGAAAAACTTTTGCAAGCAAATAAAGAGTTAGAAAAAACCATCATACTGCTTGAAACTAAGAAAGCAGACCACTATTTACATTTTCAAAACGGGAAGGAAGAGAAGGGGGAGGACCTCCCAGAAATGATGACGGACTTGCTAGCAAGGGCCATAGGGACAGGGAAAGATGAGATGGCAAATGAGATTGATGAAATATATAGAATCCACACAAATTACGCAAGAAGAAATAACTTACCCAAGGAGGTACATATCAGATTTGTGAAGAAGTCAATTAGGGATGAGATTTTGCACAGAACAAGGGACAATCCAATAGAATATAGAGGTAAACAACTAATTGTCCTCAAACAAGTCCCTAGAAGGGTAAGAGATCTGAGAAGGCCCTACCAACATATTACATCAAAATTAATGACAAAATATTAATTTTAGGTGGCTGATGCCAGAAGGGATTGTGGTGACCAAGCAAGAAAAAAGATATAGGTTAGATTCAATTGATAAAGCAGAAGAGTTTTTCCAGCAGCATCTAGGCAATGAAGATGAACTAGAAGAAAGACAGTTAAGAGAAGGGAACAATGCAGAGAGATATAATAGAAAGACACGGGAACCACAAGACAAAGAACAGGAAACAGAGAGAAGAGAAAAAATGAGAATACACCATGATAACAATGATGAGAGTACATACAAAGAAGTTAAGGAAGATAGACTGACAAGGGCAACAAGATCAAAACAGAGGCAGTAATATAGAAATATTAACAGTATTATCATTAAATGTGAATGGACTAAATTCCCCAGCTAAGAGAAATATAATTTTGAATAAGCTTAGTAAAAAAAATTTAGATATAACAATTCTACAAGAAACACATATAAAGACTCAAGATCAGGATATATTAAACTACTCTAAGTTAGGAATTAAATTTGTATCGCTTTCACAGCAGAAGAAAGGAGGAATTGTGATATACATCAAAGAAAGAATCCCAGCAAGACAAATTTATCGAGATGAGGAAGGTAGAATATTGATTATTGAAATTTCCTTGAATAAAAGAAAGGTTGCCCTGGTAGGAATTTATGCACCTAATGAAAAACAAAGACAATTCTATAAGAAATTGCATAAGGTTATTGCTGATATGGAATATGAGAACATTTGTATAATTGGCGATTTTAATGCAATTATAGACTGAGAATTAGATTATAAGAGTGAGGAAGTTAGGAAACGAACCAGGAGAATATTACCTGGTACTTTTTTAAAAATGGTGGAGGAATTAAATATTCAAGATAGTTGGAGGGAGAGAAATTTGAATGAAAAGCAATTTACATACTATTCAAGGCAGCACAATCGTGGTCTAGAATTGATATAGTCTGGACAAAAGAACTAAATTCAGATATTGATGATATAATAATAGATATTAATACTTGGGGAGATCACAATCCCATTGTAATTAAATGGAAAGAAGAGAAGACAACAACAAGGAGGTGGACTCTTAAAAAGGCAATCCTAAATCAAACAGAATTTAAGCATAAGATGGAGGAACAAATGCGGACATTCTTCCAGATAAATAACAAAGGAGACTAGCACTCAAAATTTATGGGATACGGCCAAAGCAGTTATAAGAGGAACTGCAATTGCATATATGGCCAATGAATATAAAAAGGAAACGCAATATCGAAAAAGTTTACAGGATGAACATAAACAATTAGAATTAGAACTACAAAAAAACCCCACAATGTAGAGATTTAAAACAACATTTGGATTTAAATAAGCATAAATTGAATATTATAGAAAAGGGAGAAATGGCACAAAAAATAAAAAGTATTAGATAATTTTTTTTTGAGCAGGCAAATAAACCTGGGAGATGGCTGGCCTATAGATTGAAAAACAAAAAGATAATAGATGGATTAGTAAATTACGTAATCAAGCAGGGGAGATAGTACATCAAAATGATGGGAAAAAATTGGTGACGTATGAATTCCATAAAAATCTTTATAAAGAGGAGGAAATGATTAAGGAGGAAAGAATATCACAATATCTTATGAAAGCAGACCTACCGAAGGTTTCAGAAGAATTTCAAAATATATTAAATAAAGATATAACAGTCCAGGAAATTATGGAAGCTATTAAAAAACAAAAAAGTAATAAAACACCTGGCCCTGATGGATTACCGTCCGAAATATATAAAAACCTCCAAGAACTTTTGGGCCCAACCCTATTGGATTTATTTAATGAGGCACTAAACACAGCAAAAATTCCAAACTCATGGAAAGAAGCAATCTTCTCACTAATCCCTAAAGAAAACTCTGATTTGACCTGTATTAAAAATTATAGACCCATTTCTTTACTGAACATGGATTACAAGATTTTCACGACTATAATGGCAGAAAGATTTAAAAAATATTTAGCTGAATTTATCCATACTGACCAAAATGGCTTCTTGCCTAAAAGACAAATCAGACATAATGTCAGGATCATACTAGACATCTTAGAATACTATGAATTTCATAGCGGAAAACATGTGGCATTAATTTTTGTTGATGCTCAGAAAGCATTTGATAATGTCAAATGGAATTTTATGTTGACTCAACTTAAACAAATGGAATTTGCAGAAAAATTTATAAATATGTTTAAAGCAATCTATTCCAAGCAAGAGGCAAAAGTAATCATAAATGGAGAATTAACAAATAGCATTCAAATACAAAAAGGTATGAGACAAGGCTGTCCACTATCTCCTTTATTATTCATTCTTTGTTTAGAAGTACTCACAAGAATAATCTGAAAAGATAAGATGATTAAAAAATTAGAAATCAGAAAAGAGATATTTAAATTACAGGCTTATGCAGATGATTTAGTTTTCATTCTGGAAGACCCTTTAGAATCTGGAACAAGATTATTACAGGTGCTGGAAAATTATGGAGATGTTGCAGGATTAAAAATCAACAAAGAAAAAACTAAAATGCTAGTTAAAAATATGTCCAACTTAAAAGAAACTGAGCTAGTAGAAAAAATTAACATCCAGACATCTAAAAGAGTAAAGTACTTGGGGATTAAATTATCAGCAAGATGTACTACACTTAAAAGAGAACATTATAAGTTAGTGGACCAAATTATAGTAGACCTAGATAGATGGAAAAACTTGCAGCTCTCTTTTATGGGAAGAATAGCGACAATCAAGATGAATATACTGCCCAAATTACTCTTTTTATTCCAATGTGTACCAATTAAATTAGGTAAGGATTTTTTTGAAAATTTAAATAGAATTACATCTAAATTTATCTGGCAAGGTAGAAAACCGAGAATCAAGTTAAAATTATTACAGGATGCAAAGGAAAGAGGAGGGCTCGGCCTCCCAGATTGGGAAAAATATTATCAAGCAGCGATAGCGGTATGGATAAAGGATTGGATAAATTTAAGGAACAGAAGATTACTAGCATTAGAAAGTCATGACATGCAAATTGGGTGGCATGCTATAATGTGGGATGGAATATATAGGGCTCATCAGTACTTTCAGAATCATCATACTAGACGAGCACTATTAGATGTGTGGATAAAAATTAAAAAAATTAACTATATAGAAATTCCCAATTGGCTATCTATATTAGAGATTTTTATGCACTCCAAATTTATAAATCTAGGAAGTGTAATTACATATAAATATCTCTTAGATGAAAATGGAGACCTGAAAACAAGAAAAAGATTATTAGAAGATGGCGTAGAGATGGAATGGTGGGCATACTTACAAATACAGTCACGATACAGAAAAGATAAAAAAGAACCAGGGATAAAATTAGAGCATACACAATTAGATAAAATTCTTCTAGGAACAGAAGATCGAATGATAAAAAAGATATATCAATATTTATTAGAACAGGATTTGTTAGAAGAACAGGTAAAAGAAACAATGTTAACCTGGAGTAAAAATTTTGGTTGTAATATTGACCTAGATAATTGGCAATTACTATGGGATAGAAATAGGAGGTTAACGCTAGCCACCTCCTATAAACAGAATTTATGTAAGATGTTTCATAGATGGCCCCTTCCCCCTACAAGGTTAGCAAAAATAGATAAAAAAATCTCACCAATGTGCTGGAAATGCAGAAGACTTCCAGGGATGTGGTGGGAATGTTCAGAAGCACAAAATTTTTGGCAGCGGATAAAAAATTCGTTGGAAGAAATATTATGACTGTCATGACGTCCTCGACGATTGAAACACGAACACACGAAGGTACGGGTGACAAGGTTTATTCCTCCAATGTGAACAAACCACAAAAAAGTCAGCGTTGACGGCGTCCTGCCTCAACGCTCTCTTTATCATGCAGCTACACCCTAACCCCACCCCTTCAGAGCAAACCAGCAGCTGCCCACTTCCCCATAAAGACCCCACCCATCACCTTGCACTCCCACCACCCATTGCGTGCATTGTTGTGGCGCGCCGGGCCATCCCTCAGGTAAGTCCCTTCCCCTCCTTATGCTCCCCAGGCCATCCTGTTCCTACAACCGCGCCTCCCCCCCTTGGTCCGTCCGAACGCTCGGCCAAAAAGAGAGGCAGTGCAGGCATGGCCACCAATGAGTCCGCGGCTACCTGCAGCAGGCCAGTCTTTCCGGCTGCCTCTCTATTGCTCTTTACTCACCCCGGCTCCGGCTGCATCCGAGCACCCACGGGGTGCTCTGTTGCTGGTGTGTCCGCCGGCCGGTAGGCGGGCAGCTGGCGCTGTGCCTTAAGCCCAGGCACAGGCGTTATCTGCATCTTGAGATCCGGCCGCCCGGGTTCTGGGATTCCGTCCCACGCAGGCGCCCCTGTTAGCTGGCTGGAGGGTGCCTGGTACCGCTCTCACCAGTTGGACGTGGGCGCACCCACCAGATGACCAGCAGTGATGCAGAGCTGCCCCCGCCACTCGGGTGTGGGCGCAGCCGGCAGCCCCAATGCCGGTTGCCCTGACGCCGCGTCGTCATCGAGTCCCGGCGTGGGCATCAGCTGGCTAGCGGCAAGCTGCTGCAGCCTTGGATGGTGGGCGGGCTCTGGCATTGGCTGAAGGAGAGAGGGGGGAGGAACTGCTTCCCCGTGTTGATGGAGGGAGCGGCGGAAGCGGTGAGGACAGCGAGGCCTGGACGGGTGGCAAGCCAGCGGGGCTTGACAATGACAAAAAATTGATTTAAAACCAGAAATCTTTTTATTAGGGATTATAGCTTTTATAGATTCAAGCTTTTCGCATGACCCAAGCTGATGCTGCAGGAGCTCCAGGATGAGGTCCTTGCCCGCGACATGGCCGAATGACCAGAACAGTCAGAACCCCAAACCAGCAGTTCGGGGGGAGCCGTACACCAGGCGAACATGTTCGTGGGAAGCGGCGACACCAACGACCAGACAGGAGTGGACGCAATTCAGATGAAACCGGGCCAGCCACCAGCGTGACGCGACAACCAGAGGGGACAATGGTCGACAATGATCAACCCAGATAAGTGCTCCAGATGCACATGCTGCAACACCAAGCCGAAATGCACAGGGTGTGGAGGCAACCACCCCCGGTCTACCTGTAAGTTCTGGATGGCCAAGTACAGGGCGTGCAGTAAGACCGGCCACATTGCAACCGTCTGCCGCAACTGTAACCGCAGCAGCCTGCATGACGTGGACTTGGAAGACCAGCAAATGACAGGTACTGTGGCTCCATAACAAATCACATTGGTTAACTGTTAAGAGGGCCAGCGGGCCATCTGTAACGCGGGGACCCACCAGCTGTTAACTCAAAATATCAGGCTGGACGTGTGGCTCCAGGGCATCCCCTGCAACATGGAACTTGACTCTGGCTCGGCAATCTCAGTGATCTTACACGAGACTTTTACCCAGATATGCAGCCGGAGCAAGCAGAGGGCCACCTTGAGGCCATCTAGTCTCACCCTAACAGATTTCCAGCAAACGCCCATCAAAATTAAGGGGGAGGCAACATTTTCAGTGTGGTATGGAGGATTGCAGGGGTGATTGGATGTCCTAGTGGTCAAGGGGCAGAGGACTAGCCTCATAGGGTTAAACTGGTTCAAGGCCCTAGACATTATTATCACAGGAATACATATGACCCGGGCCCACAACGTCGAATCCGTCTGCAATGCTTTTGCAGATGTATTTGATGAGACACTAGGAAAGTACACAGGGCCACCAATCACGTTTAAATTAAACCTCAATGTTTCACCCATAAAAATTAAACCCCGGAGGGTACCGTTTGCACTTAAACAAAAAATAGAGAGGGAATTGGACAAACTGGTCACGCAGGGAGTCCTGAAACTGGTCGAGGGAGCCGAGTGGGAGACTCCTATAGTCACCCCACTCAAGGCAAACGGTGAGGTGTGGATCTGCGTGGACTATAAATATACTATAAATAGAGCATTAAATCAGCATGCTTACCCAGTCCCAACGGTCAGCAGCATCCTCGCGTCTTTGCAGGGTGGCGCCTTCTTTGCCAAACTCGATCTCGTGCAAGTGTATCAGCAGCTACCAGTCGACAGGGAAACAGCCAATGTACAGACCATAGTCACCCACAAGGGGGCATTCCGGGTAGACCGGTTGCAGTTCAGAGTTAGTATAGCTCCAGGCATCTTTCAGGAGATCATGGAGCGAACGCTCAAGGGCATCCCAGGAGTATGCCCTTACTTCAATGACATCCTTATTGCAGGGAACAATGAGGAGGTATTGACTGAGCGTTTACAGGCTGTGTTGGAAAGATTCAGGGCTGCAGGTCTCAAACTTAAAAGAGACAAATGCAGCATTGGAGTGACAGAAACTGAGTTCCTGGGATTCAGGATAGATGCTGAGGGCATCCATCCTGCAGCATCTAAGGTGGAGGCAATTAAAGGAGCCCCCACCCCCAAAAACAAGGCAGAGCTACAAGCTTTCTTAGGTCTGCTCAATTTCTACCACGCATTCTTATCCCATTAGGCATCCATAGCAGAACCCTTACACAGACTCCTGGATAAGAACATTGCATGGAACTGGACTAGCACTCATGCCAAAAATTTCCAGGCCTTAAAGGACCTCTTAGCAAGTGATGCCATAATCACTCATTTCATAGAATCTAAGCCAGACATGTCAAACACAAGGCCCGGGGGCCAGATCCGGCCCGCAAAGTGGTTTCATGTGGCCCACAAAGCCATCCTGGAAACAGTGAGGGAACGGCCCCCACTGCCTTGGCCCTGGCCCAGAGACCCTCCTTCTGCCAGAGACCCTCAGATCTGTCCCACTCCTGCCCGGGCCCCCATAGGCACCCTTGATGCGAACGATGTAGAGCTGGCCATGCCCACCCAGTACGCCATACGCACTTTAGGCACGCCCACCCAGTAGGCCACGCCCACCCTGGCCATACCCACCCGGCCCCCTGAGGGTAACCACAATGCTGATGCGGCCCTCAATGAAATTGAGTTTGACACCCCTGATCTAAGCCCATCTGCATCACTTGTGATGCATCTCCTTATGGAGTGGGCGCAGTCCTAAGCCATTTAGAAGACAATGGGAAACAAGTTCCCATTGCCTACTACTCCAGAACATTGTCAGTGGCAGAGTGGAACTATGCCCAGATAGACAAAGAAGCCCTGGCGATAGTTGCTGGAGTGAAGAAGTTCCATGATTACTTGTATGGCAGAGAATTCACTGTATTCACTGACCATAAGCCTCTACTAGGTCTTTTTACCACAGATAAACAGACCCCCCAGATTCTGTCGTTCAGGATGCTCAGGTGGTCCATTTTCCTGTCAGCGTACTCTTGCAAGCTGGTCCATAAACCAGGCAAGGAAATGGGCCATGCTGACGGGTTAAGCAGGTTGCCCTTAGCCAGCACTGAACCTGATCCAGCTCCCGCATCTCAAATATTAGCATTGCAGGATCTCCCTGAGTGCCCTCTCAGTGCAAAGGACATTGCAGCAGGAACACCTGCCGACAAAATACTGAGTAGGGTACAGATGTGGGTGAGCACAGGGTGGCAGGACAAGTCCCCAGGCCCAGAATTTCAGGCTTACTTCATCAGGCGACATGAATTGTCTACACACAGGGGTTGTTTGTTATAGGGGGTGCCGTGTAATCATCCTGGAGAAGATGAGGGACAGAGTCATACAATCTCTCCATGAAGGGCACCCCGGGGTTGTGAGAATGAAGGCTTTAGCCAGGAGCTACCTGTGGTGGCCAGGGTTAGATAAGGCAATAGAGGAACAGGTACCTGGCTGTTATATCTGCCAGAGGTCCTGGCTGGAACAGCCCCATGCACCAGTCCACAAGTGGGAGGACACACACACTCCCTGGTCCCGAGCCCATATTGACTATGCGGGACCATTTCAGCACAAACATTCTTAGTGGTAGTGGACAGCCACTCGAAGTGGTTGGAGGTGGTACCAGTAAGTAGCATGACCACGGGAAGGACGATCCAAGTGCTCAGGGAACTCTTTGCCACACATGGTCTCCCTGACATGTTAGTCTCTGATAATGGTCCACAATTTACTTCCACGGAATTCCAGATGTTTACAAGGACCAATGGGATTAGACACGTCACGACTGCCCCGTCGTCTAATGGAATGGCAGAGCACATGGTGCACACAACCAAAGATGCTCTGAAACGCATCATCCAAGGGGACTGGAAGTAAAGGTTAGCACAATTCTTACTTCACCCATACACCACACCCTGCACATCAACAGGACAGAGCCCAGTGGAACTACATTGGAGCAGAAGACTCATAACAAAACTGGACAGACTTCACCCTGACAGAGTTGCTGCTGACCCAGACCAATCCAAACCCAAACCCCCCAGACACCTCGACATTGGAAAATTGGTCTGTGCAAGGAACTACGGCTCTGGGCATGCATGGGTGCCAGGGGAGGTGGTTAAAAAGACGGGGCCACTGTCGTTCATTGTAAGGGTGGAGGGGGGCCATCAGTGGAAAAGACTTATAGACCAGGTCAGGAGGAGAGCTCCTGAGAACGTACCAGGAAGCACACATTGGGAGGGCCCAGCGGCACACTCCAGCCACCCTGACCAACCACACACAGAAGAGTCCAGCGGGGATGCTGACCTGTGGACAATAAGACCAACACAGTCATAGCATCAGCAGGGCCATGGGGACTGGGCACCAGAAACAACCATTGTTCTGGGGTTTCCCCACACTCCAGGGCAAACCAGCAATCCAGATAACACCACACAGGACTCGGGTGAAACACTAAGGCGGTCAGGCTGGGAGCACAGGCCCCCGGCCTACCTCATGGACTATGTGTGGTCGTGAAGGAAGCAGGGGGTCAACAAATAAGTGTAAATAGTTACAAGTGTAAATAGTTATGTTGGGAGGGAGTAAGTTTAGAGTGGATTGGCATTGTCTGTTCTTATGGGGGAAGGGGTGTAATGTATGGGTCTAGTTACAGTACAAGAACTATAGGAGGCACTGTTGCTGGACAGCTCCGGTAAGGAGCAGCACTGGCGGGAAAACCACGAAAGACTATTAGCTGACAGCCAGGTGGGAAACCAAGGTTTGAACCTATTAGTCAATGCCCACCTGGACAGGTATAAGAGGACCCAAGTAACCCCAGTTCCCCAGTCTTTGTTCTACAACCTTGCCATCCAATAAAGGTTCTGTTGCAGCCATCGCCTACGTGTCTCATTCCTCCACGATTTAACAGACTAGAAGACCTCCAAGATCCCTTCCAGCTCTATTCTGATTCATCTGATTGAACTAGACTACGCAAAAGATGGAATAAAAATCAGTGGTGTCTATTAAATCACTTAAGATTTGCAAATGAGGTTGTTCTCTTTTCACAAGATCCTGAAAAGCTATAAAGACACATTCAGGAGCTGCACAAAGCAGGAGAACCATTAAGTTTAAAAATAAACCTGAAAAAGAGCCAGGTTATGTTTAATAAATTCACCAAAGAAAGAAAAAATATATCTGGAAAAGAATTAAACATAGTAGACTACTACATATACTTTGGCCAATGGATCCCAATGGAAGGTGGTACAATAAAGGAAATTGAGCAGTGTGTTAAATGTGGTTGACAGGCATTTGGCAAGCTAAGCATAATTTTCAAGAACAATGTCCCCTATGCCTTAAGAGAAATGTTTTCAATCAGTGTATGCTACCTGGTCTAACATGTGCTGGTGGAACATGGACACTAACCTCACAATTGATACAAAACCTACAGGTGGCACAAAGAGCCATGGAAAGATACATGCTCAGCATTACAAGATAGAAAGTCCTGCACATGGATTAGAGAACAAATGAAAGTATACAATCCCATCAAGAGAGTAAAAGAATGGAAATGAAAATTGGCTAGTCACATAGCAAGAAGAACTGAGGGCAGGTGGACCAAGACAGTCATAGAATGGATCCCACTTGATAAATAGTGTTCATGAAAGACCTAAAACAAGATGGATTAAAGACATCATCAAGTATTGTGGGCCCAATTGGCAAAAGGAAAGTCAGGACTGTATTGGTTGGAAACATTTGGAAGAGGCCTTCATCTTGCAGTGGATAGACAATAGCTAAAATGATGATGATGATGATATGTTATACTGCTCTTTATAAATGATTTGTGCTGTTTTCATTTATGATAACCTTTTAAATAATGTAGAGAAGATATTTGCATGGTGTTTAGTTCCATTAATGTACTGCCAGTAGGATTGGAGCTGAGTAACAATAGTAAAAGTCTTACATTAGGGCAGTGTTCTTCAAATATTGGCAGCTTTAAGATTAGTGGACTTCAACTCCTAGAATTCCCGTATCAAATTCCCAGAATTCTAGGAGTTGAAGCCTGCATATCTTGAAGTTGCCAAGGTTGAAAGACACTGACTCTAGTAATCAGTGCTTTTTTTCTTAAAAAGATGGTGCCGGAACTCTCATATTGTTAATCTTTTATTTATATAATTTTATTTATGTATTTTTTTGTATAATTAAAAAAAATATTCAATTATTAATGCATCTTTCAGACATTCACCAAATAAACTAGAATTTATTGTGAGAAAATTCCTTAAATACAAACAGCTCATAAGCTGGACCTACCTATATTAGCAAACACATTATTGATGGCTTGTACATACCATTTTAAAGATATGATCACATTGGTTCAAGTGAATGAGATGCTCCTATAACCCAAAATGTTCTATTAATTCATCCCTGCCAAAATAGTTATTTTCATCAGACTTAGTTCATGGTGAACTTAGAACAGGGGTGTCAAACTGCTGGTCTGCGGGCTGGTCGCGTTGCGACGAAACCGCACCCACCCCATTGCCGGCAATGGGGAAAAAGCTCCGATACGTCGCGCGACGCCATGTGACGTCGCGAGTTTGACATGTCTGACTTAGAACACTAAGTTCTGTTTTATCAAATTAATCACAAAGACAGCATAGTAGGCTGCCATAGGGGTGAAAAATTGTGGGCATAGCTCCCCCATGTTTATATACTGCAGGTGGGTATAGTAAAGATGGAATTTTTTTTGTCTACTTGGAAAATGATGTGTTGCACTTTAAAATGAGGAGACAACTTTTGCATATATAGTATGACATATATTGAGTTCAAGGGACGCGGTGGCTCAGTGGGTTAGGACACTGAGCTTGTCGATCAGAAGGTCGGCAGTTTGGCGGGTCAAATCCCAAGTGCCGCGTAACAGAGTGAGCGCCTGTTACTCGTCCCAGCTTCTGCCCACCTAGCAGTTCGAAAGCACGTAAAAAATGCAAGTAGAAAAATAGGGACCACTCCGGTGGGAAGGTAACAGTGTTCCGTGCGCCTTTGGCGTCTAGTCATGCCAGCCACATGACCACGGAGAAGTCCTCGGACAAGCGCTGGCTCTTCGGCTTTGAAACGGAGATGAACACCGGCCCCTAGAGTTGGAAACGACTAGCACGCATGTGCGGGGGAACCTTTACCTTTACCTTATATTGAGTTCCTTTTGAAAAGACTAGCAATGGGAGATAATAGAAGTCTAATACAAGTGCATATGCTGCCTTCAACATATATGTGTTTAATTTTTGGAGTCATGTTGCTGTGAAGATAATGAATTGCAAAGAAATTGTTATTAATACATAAATTAAACATTTTGTTTCTATTTCTTTACAACTGCTGATAAAAAATGGCCTATGTTCAAATTATACACACAAGAGAACAGACTTAGGTGAGGGGGAAGGTGTTACAATTCAATCTATTTATGAATATGAATGAATATGTCCATAATTGCCCAGTGTACTTTAATAATGATATAGAACTGTGCTATGAGGAGCTTACAATTTACATTTCTTATTCTTGGAGAATTAATGACAGAAAGAAAATGGACTGAAAACGTAGATGCAAAAGTAACATTAAATAAATATGAGAAAGTATAGTTCCATATCCTTAAGTAATTTATGAAAAAAAATGCTTAAGATTACCACTTCAGATGGATGTACAAAATGTGCAAGAATCCAGATAACCACTAAAATAGTAGCCATGGGACACAGTTCCTGGCTGAGGGAGTAAAGGAGACTATCTTTTAGAAAGCTAACTTTCACTCTCTTGGGCCTTTGAGTTCCACCTCCTCAGCTTGGAGCTAAGTAGGGTCAAATCTAGTTAGTGCTTGGATGGCTGTCTGTCAGGAAATCTCAGAGATGTAGGTTAGATTGGGGAGTTGGGGTTGGGAGGTGGGGATGTAAGGACACCATAAAGGAGACAATGCAAACCAGTTATATACTGTTGCAAAAATAAAGGCTACCCAGATGTCTCCATGAAATGAACAAGAGAGAACTTTAACTGAAGAAAAGTTTACCTTGCTAATCCTACATGGTTCTAAAATTAAAAAATGTAGGGATCTGGTGATGGTTGTAATTCACAGAACCTTTAATGGACTTTCCCCTCCTCCTAGGCCCTCTTCCTTCACATGTGCTGCTTGGGCAGCCTTGCGAGCCTCCTCTGAACTTTGCTAGCAGCTGACACCACAGCACCAGCTGCCTTCTCTGAATTTCTTCCCCTGCTCTTCGGGATCGATATGCAACTGTATTTGCCAGTGCCGAGACCTCCTCAGTTCCCTCTCCAGAAGGAGCACAAAGAAAACCTTTTTGGCTTTCGAAGGCCAATAGAGGGAGTAGCACAGCTTGTGCAAAAGTTGAAAAAAATCCTTTAAAAAAAGGTGCCGGAATGCCATTCTGAGCGTTCTATGAGAAAAATAAAGTCCTGCTACTAATACCATCATAAAGAATGAAATAAAAGGGTAGCAACAAACAAGAATCACCAGAAAGAATAGTACCCACTGCAGACTTCTCTTCTCCTCCTTTTCCTTCTCTCCTTTTTTTAAATAAAATGAGCTAAGGATTACTCATTTTAATAGGTTCCACTTTTGAAATATGGTATTACTTCCTATAACAAAAATGCTTCATATTCCCAAGAAAATATGCTTAGTATACAAAAACCAAGCCAAGCAATTCCGTAGTGATTTAAATTATTTCCAAATGTTCAATGTCTTGATTAACTCCACTTTCTTAAATCCAAGATGGTATAAAGAGTGGTGCTGTATTTTTTATTCTGTTCTCATAAATCAGACATAATGGTAAGGAGATAAAAAATATATCGACTTCCGGGTGGCAAGGCGCCGCCGCCGACAGCTGCTTTTAGGTTGTCAGCTTCACGGCTTTGTAGAACTGCCGAAAACAGCGCCGATCAGCTGTTTCGGCGGTTCGGAAGCCCCCTCCTCGGGAGAAGAGGAGGGGGTGAGTATCCAAGTAGGGGAAGGGCTCTCTGGGGCCGCCAGGGCTTAAAGTTCTGGCGGCTGAAAGATTGAGCCCCCCTGAAGCTTGGATTTCTCCGGGCTGCGCAGCGTGTCTGCTCCGTTTTTTTTTGGAGCAGAACAAGGCGAACGCAACCATCCCTGCTTACAAGAATGGACTTTGGAAGATAATGAAAGCAGGCAGAGCGATGCAAGAGAATAAGGAGTAAGTGAACTTTTGATCTTTGGCTCAATCCACATTGAAGACTTTGAAAGTGAAAGTGCGTAGTTGCAAAAGAGGGAAAAAATGGCGGCTAAATCTTCTAAACTTACTAAAAGTGCGGGGGCTTCCCCCCTGCCGCAATCTTCAGCGCAAGGTTTACCACCTCCTGCACCTTTATCTTCGCCTGTTTTAACAGTTAAAGTCTTGCAAGATGCTTTGGAAAAGCATTCACAGCATTTAGCTGAGATGAT